>NIPQ01091192.1:133628-159330 GCA_002806875.1 Lepidotrigona ventralis hoosana | reverse complement strand
TAAAAAAAAAAAAAAAAAAAAAAAAAAAAAAAAATTACACGAGACGCTCGGCAGAAACCGAGAAATAATGTTCGAGAAACGAAGAAGATTACGCGTTAAGCGAAAGGATCTCTCTCTGGAAAGTGCCGTGGAGGTTTGTCGACGTCGGCAGCGGAGAAAGACCAAGAGATTGAAGGACGGCGGCGCAGGAAACGAAGGCTGTTCAAAAACGGCGCGGCGAATATCCGGTGTCGTACAACTTACAGAGGCTGTCGGTGCGTCCCGGAACTGAATGCATTCCGGGAACGGAAACCGAGACCGAGAGGGCTTCCTGATGCTTCAGCATCTGGCGGCGTCTCTGCCAGGTGAAAGTCCACGCGGCGATGATGGCGATCTGGGCGACGAGGAACACGGTACCGGCGACGATCGCCTCGCCGAGGTTGATGCACATGCCCATCGTCGACGTGATGTCCTCGCTCTCCACGAACACCGTGTCCCTGGACGCCGAGCTGGCGTTCGATGTCTTGCCGTCGTGCTCGAATCCGAACTTGTCTGTGATCTGAATGGACTGCACCAGAAGGAGATCCTCGCGGTTGTGGGACGAGGTGTCGGTGGCGCGGCGACGGCGACGTTTGCCGAAGGAAATGACGGAACGAAGCTCGCCTGTGGCTTCCTCCTGATCGCACTGCACCGGCTCACAAGTGGGCATGCAGGGTGTCACCAACGCGCGGAATTGAACCACCTCCGAGCTCGGGAACTTGAACGCGTCGAAGTGCGAGAGCAGAATCTGAAATAAAGAGACGAAAATTGTCTGGTAACTGTTGGTGGCAATTGATTCGAAGATTTCTTTCACTTGTATTTGTACAATGCTGATGGATGAGTCGCTAGACGAGTGATTGACATTCTCTTGGTGTTCTTGGATCTCGGACGAGTCGCAGGACATTTTGTCTGCATTTTTGCACGAATTGCCAGATATTGGCAGTATCTGCAGTAAGAAATGTAGATTATGGATTGAAATATCAAATTAGATATATCAACTGAAAGAATTATACGAATCTAACACTTGTAATACGATTTCAAGCTTGAAAGATGCTTGAATATTTTTTTTTCAATTTAATCAAGTCGACTAAATCGATTTATTTAACCGACTCTTAATAATAATTATCGTTTATTTATTTCAATTCTTAAAAAGTTCACCGTGGAAGGTAACATAAGCTTCGAAGTAGGAAAATGAATTGACGCGTCGAAATAATTTTAAATATCAAAATCCTCGATCACATACGACGAGGAAGAATCGCGACGTGTATCAACTGAAACGACTGCAATTAATTTTATTGTTACTCGAGAACACGTCCCTTTTCCTCGGCGGTTGTCGAAATAAATCAAAATATATGTACCTACATTCGGAGGTTTTCTGAATCGTGAAAAACAATCAACGGGGGCAAAAATTCTGCACTTCCGTGAGATTTGCAAGTCACATGAGAAATTGTTTTCTGTCCTTATTCGTCGTTAAGATAACGCGTCAACAGCTGCGCCGAATAACTTCTTCGGGGCGCAACAAAGACTTTCGCGTATTCTGATGCAATTTGTTCGTTCGATGCAATTGTTCGTTCGATGCAATTGTTCGAATAGCCTCGGTGCTGTTGCCCATTGACGACCGCGTTCGCTTCTTTCGCCTTATTCTTCATTGTATACTTAAATTGTTTCTCCGTTGAATGCAACACACTGTCCCGTAATTTTCATGGTTTTCATCTAGCACAAAAGACAGATTACAATCTCGTCGGGGCTCGCGTACCGTGCAGCTTCGAAACATCATTTCCTCGATTTCCAACGAGAGAATGTATGTTAAATGGTGACCCACAGGTCTACATTCACGCAAAATCCACGCTTGTTTTATCTTTACGTTTATAATTGGACGTGTGAGAAGTATCGATTCAAATTGCTTGATCCGTTGTCTAGAAAATTTCCATTCACTTTCCGACACGGGGAGAAGAATATTTCCAGTTTTTCATTGTACGGTATGTGTATTATATAAAATGCTACAGTCCTACGATAGGCTGAGGTTGGAAAAACTTGCGGATCGTTTCCTCAAACATTCCGTTTATGGTGTTTGAGCTTATTCAATTTTCATACGCTTGTTCCTTCGCGATCGATATTCAATCAAGTTTCTTCGAATGAAAGGTAAAACCATTTATTCCCAGGACGTGGCTCGTACGTAAGGTGCTTCTGGACAAAGTATTTCAATATCCCGTAAATTACGCTGGCATCCAGTGAAATTGCGCTCGTCCCTGCTCGCCTACTGATAAAAAAATCAGAGAGCATTATAGAACGTAGATATCGCGTAATATGTGGAGCGTTGCCTCCGTCGCACGCAATAGAAGATCGTAATAAACTGGTTTCGTGCACCTTGCATCAGTTGCACCCATTTCTTTTTTTCCCCATTAAGTAAAGTCGTGTAACGCCAATAACCAAGAATTATGCGAGGAAAAAGCAGCTCGGTTTGTGTTGTTTGTAGTTCCAAGAGATTTAAGCTATTCCAAAATATATATATATATATATATATGAATGACACTTCCTTCTCTTTAATACTAGAACTTAAAATTTCCATTGGAGACATTGAGGTCAGAAGAGGTCTAAAAACGTTATAATACAATAGAATATACAATCTTCAATTTATACATTTATACATTTAAATCATTTCGATCTCTAAAAATGTTTTATACCTATAAAGTTTCTAACGAATATTGTGAATCGGTCGTCTTGATCACTTTGGTAGCTCTATAACGTTAACGTTGTACGATATAGAATTGTAACTCGTAAAAATTCGCTAATCAACAACTCCGACTGCGAGTAAAGAAGAATTTCTTCTGTCGAGTGAAATAGTAAAAATTCTTCTTTCAATTTTATCAAAATTATCATCTTATGCATTTCCGAATTTCGCGCAACTACTGCGTATAAATCTCCGGTTCTAATTGTTCAGCACAGACCACCTCTACGCATTTCAAACCTTCGTCTTTTGCTTAATCACAGAGATTTCTTGCCTGCCACTTTATCCCATGAAACCCCCTGACCGCGAATTAATCCATCGCGTATCTCGTAAAAGTTTAAAGGTGTTATCTCGACGAAACGTCATTCTCTCGCGCGGAAATTCTCTCTGTTGTCGTCGTTAAACGACCAACCTATGACACCACGTGGAAAATCAATTCGTCTCGTCGGCCGTATATCGGTTGGTTTTCTGCCGGTTTCTTCATCGAATCATCGGCGATCGACGACCATCGGTCCCCGCCATAAGGCGCTTAGCGCCACGCGCGTTCTCTTCTATGAAAACTGGTTTCCGCACGGCATTACCAACTTCATCGTATTTACACACCGGGCACGTACATTATCGGGGCGAAATGAGGGGAAGGAGGGGAGGAGTAAGACATTAAAATATGCTTCATTCCACGTACAGCTTCATTTAGCTGGTTCTTTGGCTTGAAACGCTGTGTCTCGCGCAACGAGCGAAACTTTATTAACTCCATGTCAGCGGACAGAGCTGAGAGGCCGGCGGAAAGCCTCGCGGAGAACGAAGGTCAGTAAAACGCGAGAAAAGAAGTGCACGCGGTGTATCCGCGGCATCTGGTACCGCGGCCTGGTGTTTCTGCGATCCTCTTAGACCCGACCAGCCGGGTTCCCTACACGGCAACCAACCGTCGACGTACGTGACACCGGCAACGTCTGCGTTTAGTAGCGAACTCCACCACGGAGTGATGACAGAGCTCCTCTTAAAACATGGTAGACAGAGCTGTCATAAACGTACCGTGTCGTAGATCGGTGCTGCGCGTCGTCAGGCCGCGTGTATACAACACAGGCTCGCCGGTTTTGCTTCCGCTTGATCCCTCAGCCCCGAGTAGTTGATCCTTCAGACGCGATGTCAAAATGGATTGCCGCGTTACATCTTCGTTTCGCGGCAGCAATAATTTAGAAAAGTGGATTTGGAGGAGGCGAGCTCTTCTGCCTCAAGTGCGAGTTGGAATTATCGCTCGTCTCGAGAAACTTCGCAATGGTGAATTTGAGCATTCTTTCTTTTTTCTTTCTTTCTTTTTCAAACGATCGGGGATAATTTGTTTGAAACGTCAGCTTTTCACAGAACGAACACCTTCCCGACGATACTTGAAGAATGAAATCTCGTGTTCGATTACTCAAATTAGAAAATTGCCCCGTGAATAGGAGATCAACTTGTTGAGATATATTCCACAGGCACGCGCGGCCAGTGAAAACTGAGGAAACGAGAAAAATAGGTTGCCACGTATGGTGGTATAACTTGGCGAATTTTAATTTCATTAACGAAAGTGCTGTTGCGTCTAACTTATTCAATTCGTAATTTAATTTGTACTGTCTCTTAACTCGTACCTATCCGGATTCGAAGCAAATGAAAATTCGTAACCAAGGTTCGTAAACGATCGCTTTTGATTCGTCCACGTGCGCTCAAAGTGGGACTCGCACGTCACGAAATACCTTGTATATTGTACGTTTATACCAGTGTCTACAGAGAGGAGCGAGCGTGGCGGCTGAGAAATGTTTCCAATTTCATTCAAACCGGTTGTGAAATGGAAGAGCCCCGGTGCCGCGGCTTGGCTACGTGACAGACATACCGGAAAACCCGACTTTTGGCAAATTCCTGGTTAGACGAGACGAATCCCTTTGCCAGGCCTTTCAGGCCCAACCGCGTGTTCGTTTTTCTCTTCACGCTATGTACCGAGGTTAATAAAATTACAGACTGTTGGCTGCGAATCAGGCAAACGGTCTCGTCGATGCGTACGGTAATCTCGCCAAATAAACGAGCCCTCTGACTTTATACTACATATCTAGTTTCACAGTAATCCTTTCTCGAGTTCACGTATCGAGTACAGGGTGTTTCGTACAATTGGGCAGAATCGTAGCTTCCTAGTAATAAGGAAGATTGGACAAGAATTCCTTCGTTGCGTTAAACGAAAGAAGTACAAACGCGAGGGAATTACTTACTTTGCCATTTGTCCTGTCTCTTACACGCTGCGCTTTGTGAAATTAAAATTTCAAACACAAAGTTGCCTCGATTCTTCCTTTTCCAGAGAATAAAGAACGAATTGAAGTGTCCTTAAAGCTTTCTTTTTTTTTTTTTTTTTTTTTTTTAAAATTNGAGGGAAGAATGTCGTCTAATGAAATTCTTTTTCACCTCCTATCGCTTTGGAACTGCGATTTCTCTCAACCCTGTGCGTTTCCTCTTTTTCTGAGAATAACAATTCGAATTTTAAAAACAACGAGAGTCTCATTTCGGTACGTTCCTTTTACGGTTTTTATTATCTTCCGTGTTTCAAAGCAGAAGCAGAGAACGCTACAGGTGATGCACCACCACGTATTTTAATCTTGCTTCTTCTTTTTCATTTTCCTGCACATCTAATGTACATTTATAATTAGCAAGATTGCAACCAGCTGTTGCGTGATGCAACGTTCCATGTCACTGGAGATAACCCAAAGCAGAAAGAAGGTACATCCGCAGAAGGATGATCCCTTATTTTCATAAGAGAACCGCTTTCTCATCTTTTTTCTCGTTTTTCATTTGCTTCTCGATCCAAACGTGTTTATTCTTCATTACGCGGTTAGTAAAAAAAATCTGCCGGCAGCAATTTATTTTTCTCGCACACGGAAAATATTTAAACACTTTCGTGACGGTGGATCTTCATGCAAATGCACATTTCCATGAATGCAACCGAAGAAATGAAATAAAAAAGAGGTAGAAATTTTTGTTCATTCTCTGAATATGCATTATATAACGGAGAGTTTACATTGGAAATTTTTTTTCATTTTCTTCACTTTCCAGTTTCTCGCAGTTGCATAGAAATCCCACGGTCCAAGTAACGAATTAGTGGAGAAATTGGAAGTCGACTCACTTGATAAACTCAAGATTATTATAGAACGTGAGCTGTCTTAAATATAGAATTATAGCGTTTCATTTCTAGCTTCGTGACAAATAATTAACCGTTCAGATACTTCTTCCTCTGTACATTCCTCCGATGTGCTTTATCATTTCTCATCAAACAATCCATCCGCCTGTCCCATTTCAACGTACACGCTTCTAACGATCCTTCTAATTGTTAGTCTGGATGCTCGTCTCTCGCTGATCCTCAAGTTCCAATTCTATCTCTTTCACTGCTTTAATCAACCATTCTATGCGTTAATGGTCCCTCTTTTCTTCGTTCAATTCACGGCCCGTAAAAAACAACGGAAATTATTAACGAGTAACGTTACGTCGTGAATGGACAAGGTGAACAAAAAAAAAAAAAAAAAAAAAAAAAAAAAAAAAAAAAAAAAACAAAAAAAAACAAAAAAAAAAAAAANACACAATAAGAGTCAGCCGCTTCACGCATTCGTAACCATCCGGTCCCCCCGGAAAAGAACTACATCCGCGACTTTCTTTTATCAAGAACGATTTAAACAACAAACTATGGAGTGCATCGAACTTGTATTAATTTTGAGATGCAATTTGTTTAAAATTTTTCCAAATTTCAATCTTTTTCTACGGAAACTGGAACGTCGAAAATACGGAGGTATTTTTGGAAAAAATTAATAATGTTTACGCGTTGGAAAGCGTAGTGGCAAATATTGGACTACTCTGCTGAATTCATAGAGTATTTAACAGACTTAACCAACGACTCGGAGTTAATTTCTGAATCAACATAAAGACGGTATGTTCGAGAAAAATCTCCGCCATTGTTATGCGTACCAATCAATTTCCACCGTACAATTTTAATTCCAGTCGTTCTTCATATCTCGCATCACGAGCTTGCTACCCGTTGAAGACTGGTAGCTTTGCGCGCTGCGTATTTTTCTGCGTAGCGCGCGCGCTGCGAGCTCGCAAAGTCTCGGAGCGATTTCTTGCGAGTTTCAAACACTCGCGCTGCATCCTCCGCTGCAAGACTATATCACGAAGAGAAGAGCCCCGTTCGTTCATGTAGCGCTGTCTGGTTATTCGCGGCGCTTCTTCTAGTCAGATTCTTGTTCCACGAATTGTAATTTCCTGTGTACGAGGGGGCACGTACAAGCAGCTATTCGTAGATCCAGGCCTCGTTACTTGGACAAGTCTCGGGAGGAAATGAGGTTAGCTCGCGTGATCTGTAGAATCGGCGCGGGACGAGATCGTGGTACGAATGAAACGGGTTCTCTCTGCCTCTGTGTCTCTCTTTCTCTTTCTCTTGGCTAGATGAGGGGTGTCAAGGGTGTACACGACTCGGTGATATATCTCGATGTGCCGCATCTTTCCTAGATTAGCGGATATAAATTTGCTCTTTCTTTCGAGCCGGGACTGTTATTACTTTCTAATAAAGCGATATTGCTCCGCGGCGCGCCCGCACCCGCGCGGGCAAATGATGTGGAACGACGAGTTAACGAGGCGGTATGCCTCTTGTTCTCCCCCACAAGCTGCCTCGTCCTCCTCTACCCCCCTTCCTCCCGTTGCATTCTTCTTTCTACCTGCCACTACATCGTAACGATCCGTTTGTTTTACTCCTCGACAGCCGAAGCATCAATCGCCGTACGACGATCTCGCAGGACGTTCAACTTTCAAACCGGTAGACGGTGTGTTCTTCGAAATCGGTGATGACGAGATTTGCTCGGTGAGCCATTAGCCAGTGCCTCGCCAGCGTTAACAGTGGACACTGAAACGCTGTGATCACCTTCGGAGCGGAATTTTATTAATTTTTTTTATCGCGGAGCGAATTTTACCGAAACAACATATATGTTGAAGATCAGCCCTTGAATGTGAATCTACACGTAAATTATTTTTAAAATCTATGTGTCTTTGTATTTTTCTGGCGAATCGTTCTGAACTCGTTGCTCTAAAGAATTGGTATTATTCCGAATGAGATGTAAAAGTTATAGAAATAACAAGATTAGCAATACCATATATTTAAGGCATTTAAAGTAGTAAACTACACACTTCTACTATTCTACTATACCACCAAGTTCGACCCTTAAATGTGTCATATCGAAATAGATCGGATTTCTCTGGCGAATCTAGGTGGACTAATTTCTGTAAAAAACCATTAAAGCCACGAATAACATTAAAACACCTTACATTTAAAGTATTAAATCATACACTTCCTCTATTGTCACGGACATCAGAATCTTAGATATCTCTGTGACATGTTGCTCGTGACCCTTGTTTAAAAAACAAACTTCATCGCGTTTAACCGGCGGGAAGAGTTTTCATCATCGGAAAGGATCGATGAACAATGCCAAGATAATTGAATGCTTGGACGGATAAAAAAAATTTCGGTGACGCAACGTTGGCAAGCATGGCAGACTGTAAACTTAATTTATCGGCGACGATCGGTAGATATTCGCGCCGCGTTGATGAGGAAGTCGTTTCCGATTGGGAAAAATGGCGAAGGTTCAAGAGCTTATCGGGCCGAATGGATCTCGTACGTGCGAAGTTCGCTTCAAGGAGGATAATTATATCGTGGCTGGAAAACTCAGAATCATTCGTGACCGTGACAGCTACCTCTTAAATCATAGGACGTGTGAAGTTTCTTATCTCGGCGCGACGATCGGCATGCCGATAAAATTTGCAAGAATTAATGATGCTCGGTGGGGCTTGGCGCGCATCGAACCTTCTTCCACGTACCTAATGCACGAGTCGTAGCGCGGCTAATTTCGTGCTTCCTTATGCGGCCGCACGCGGAAGGAACGATCATTATTGAACGAATAATCTTTCACGTCGTTAAGATGCTCGTATGTCATTATTTCGCCGATATACAGTTTAACGATTGAAATTGCCCTGTTGTATTATTTTCAACGAGCACTTCGTGTCTCTCGCGGTTCCAAGATCTATTATTCTATGTAAATCGTTCAATTTTTCTTTAAACTTTATCATTCGACACTGGAAAAATAAGAACGATCGATTCTCCGGATCTCCGATGTATAAATAAATAGAAGCTTACGTTTCGCATTGCGTGATAAACTGTTTCCTATTTCTTGCAAATTGAACGGAACGAAACATGCCGTAACAAAGTTGATACGAGTTTCATACTTTGGTCGTCGACGGTTAAAATTTGGTCTTTGAAAAGTGTCTTGTCTCTAAAAAGAGAGACAAGCTGCGGAGTAATTTGCTCAAGTTCTCTTGAGCGGAACTTGATGTTCGATAAATGGAAAGATTACGTTCAGCCGATCGTAATAGATTTATCACGAACGTAACTAACATTTAATCTACTTCGCGTTCCCGATTTATCCGAGCCGTCTGATATTTCTAATTTTCTGGAATGGGTTTACTATACGTTAGCAAGGCCGGTACATTCAATTTATCCAATATGGTTAGCCAGTTGGCCGTAACGTTGCCTAGGTGTCTAGCTCTGTCGAGCAAATTGTATCCTTCCTTCGTCAACACGTTCGCCGAGCTGATTTCACGCTTCCTCGTGTAGGAAGGAATGATCATTACCGGAGTGTACGATCTCTCTCTCTCTCTCTCTCTCTCTCTCGCGCGCGTCGTGTGTTAAGACAGTTACGCGCCATCATTCTTGATGATTAAGGTGAATCATACCCTCAGCGTTTTTATTTTCAACGAGTTTTTCGCCCGGACGTGCTGCGTAAAATTGTAACAAGCGGCGACCGATGACTGTAATTGAAATTCGCAATTTGCCGAACGACTCGTTACGCTATACCTTACGTTTTCAAGATCACATAAATTCCCCGTGTAATTGATTACTACGATTAATATCGCGTGTCGTGGCACACATTTCGTTCTGCCCGACGTTGCGTTCCGTCAAACCGAATTTAATGGCAGAACCTTTCGATGATCGATGCGTTTCGTTGGAGAAACGAGGTGAATAATGAATAATACTCAAGCGAGCGAGAAAGAGAGACAGAGCACTTGATATTTATAGCGGAGAACAGTTTTACGTTTATGTAAATCAATCTCAGTACGATGCACAGCCCTTGATATATAACGAATAAATGGACAAATTCTGCGGTGGTTTCACTGGGACAGTAATGTGCTCATGAAATTAATTTATCCTTCGTAATTTGCTGACACGTCGCGTCGGGAGGTTTTCTACTTTACGCGTGGAATTACGGCCCACCGATGATGTAGCGGTATTTCGACAACCTTGATACACATGCCCGACCGTCTTAATCGTTGTGCTGCATCAATAATGTCATCCATCTGGTTAGTAGGCGTGGTACGATCATTGATCATCTTGGTACTTACGTCCAAATGTTTCGACTACTTTCCCTCTTGTACGTTTCGTTAATGCGTTTAAAAAAAATATCCTTGATATTGATTCCTTGGTAAAAGAAAGAAACAAGCGGCTTATGATCGTATGCTGATATTCACAGATCTCGTTCTCTTGGAAATATCTTTGAAGTGTTTGATAAGTGATCTCCGTACAAAGCAAGAAAATGTTTCTTCGTTATAGTACTGAAAGATTTCGAGATTCGACGTCCATGTGGTTGTAACTAACCAATCAAATATCTTTCATATTTTTTTCAGGATATGAAGCTCGTTTCACAATGGAAGCTAGTCATACACTTTCCACGTTGAACATTCAAAATTCCCACGAACGCGTGAAAATCCACCGACCATTCGCTCTGTAACGCGAATTTTCATTCTTCCCGTGAACGCGTTTCGCTCGTCAAGCGAGCTGTCTACGCTAGGCTAGCGTTGCAGGGCAGAATTGCGTTTCTAAAAACGGTCGTGTGTGTGTCACGCATCCACCGCGTCGGCCGGTGACGAAGAGCCTGTTTGCTTTCCAAATTTTCCAGGCGACAGCTAGCATTACACGGTGAAAATAATAACAAGCAGCCGGGGTTGCCTGCTATCAACGCTGCATCGTGACGCGCCATCGCCAAGACGACGACGGTGCATCAACGGCGCGACCTGTTATGGCGCGAGCAAATTGCTTCCCGCCGCGTCGTAAAATCCGTCCGAGTGATTGATTAGCATGCAGCCGCGGCTGCGACCGGGTCTGCCCGACTGTCTCGTTCGTTTCTTCCCGTTCGTTCCTTTCCTTCTTCGACCCTTTAGAAAACATATACGAACACGAAACAACAACGTGCAAGCAGGCAAGCAAGCAAGCAACGTTCCTTCTAACGGCTCGCTGTGGCCGTGGTATCGACATTATCGGCATCAAGCATCTCTATTAGCCGCGGCGTGCACCATCCCGTGCACGGGGCTCGCCGTGTCCGTCAAATTAGAATCGGTCTTTACCCCTCTTTTTATCATTAACTCGCGGTGGAACGCGCGTGGGAGGAATTGCAGACGTAGCGAAAGGCCGACGCGAGTAATAACAGTGTTCTTGCTGTGACAGCTGATGCCTCTTAGTCGTGCCTAACCTCTCGTCTATCCGCCTCGCGTGTATACCTTCGCGGTCACGTATCGCGTTCGTCGGTCTTTAGCAGTTTCGTTAAGGGCACGTACCACACCGCCGTGATTTGATGATTGCGTTAGAAGAACGGACAGCGAGAGGACAACGCTACTTTCGAAACTAGTTATTTCGATGGTAATGGTCGATCAGACTCTTCCGTTGTTAGTTTTTCTGAGCTCGTAAGCTCTCACTGTTCTTCGAGTGGAGACTTTTAACATTTGTTAACACTGCCGATCGAATCTCCATTCGCTCTCAGTCACGCGAACGGGGCAGATTCTCCAAACTCGCGTCATATAAACATCGGTAACGTTGGATGTTTGTTCTCCGTCGAGTCCGCGGATAAATGGATCTCAACCGTATTAGTGTTTACTCTGTAACGAACGGAACTTTTGTTACTCTATAAAAGGCTCCTGGCGTTCTTTTTGCCAGTTAATGGCTCGATCGATGCCATTGAAAAGTGTCGACGGTAATGAGACACGTGTTCCTCGGAGGGAAAGAAAAAAGAAAAACGAAGAAGAAGAAGAAGAAGAAGAGGAGGAGGAGGAGAAGGGTGATGGAAAAAAAGAAGAAAAAAAAAGATCTAATTCCGTACGTGGCCGTTTACGATCTCTCGTTAAAAAGTCGCTAGCCGAGGAGTTAGCGTGCTTACGGTGGCGCCGTTGCGGTTCGCATCGCGCTACAGCCAACGATAAATGATAACCATTAGCCTGGAACTTACCTTGCCGGTGGTAGCGGACTTGTAGAGCGGGCCCATGATGACGTGATCGGTGGGGCAGCCATCCGAGTCAATTAAGACTATCTCGCTGGAGTCCACGCCGTCCATAGCCACCAGCTCGCGTACGAAGATCTCGTACGGGCTGTTAGGGTCGAGGATCTCGAACTTGAGCGCCAGCGGATCGCCAACTTCGGCCGACGGGATCGCTTCGTTTCCGCTGCGATCGGTGATCTTCATGGCGACGTTCGGCGAGTCGACGATCACTTCCTCGGACAACGCGGGCGTTATGTCACCGTGCACGCCGAGATCCACCTCGTTCGATACTGTTTTGTTGGTGAGATCGTACTGGCAGGTGACGGCCAGCCCGAGATCCGAGCTGGTGACAATGGTGTCGTGGTGTTGGATCACCACGTCGTTTAAGTAGCGGCCCAAACCCTGTTGCCTGATGTTGCACTCCAAATCGTCATACGCCATTCGCAGCTCGAATTCCAGCGCCCCCTTCACGTCTTGCACGCACGAATTCGGCGAGCCTTTCACGTACACCTTGCCGTAGAACAATTTGCTCGTTTGGATTCTCGTCACCATGTCACCGGCCCGGCAATCGATCGTCACGTTGTAGCACGAGCTCAGTTCGTAGGTCGAGCCCTCTGGCACGTCGAGATACGGCTCCTGAAACGGTAGTATATAACGATTTTCTTTCGTTATATTATACTATACGTTAAACTATACTACGTTATATTATACTACGTCAAACTGTGACCAAACGACGATCCTTTTTATTTGTGAATACTGTTTACAAAGAGATCACCGACTTTTCCATTTCTCCTAATGATTTCGAATAATTGAAAAACATTATCGGTATATCATTCTTACTGTTATGTTACCGTTATGTCTTTTTCTTTTTCTCTCAAACCTTACTAAATTACATCAATTTGGTTCGGTATTCTCCGCTTAGGTACAATTCTTTCGTTGTTTTTGGTTTAATTCAACCTACTGATTGTTCGTTGGAATCTTGAAGCGAGAACTATCCTCCATTTTTTTTTTTTTTTTTTTTTTAAAAACGTGGTAGCGCGTGATTTTTGTTTCACNGTGACAGCGTCTCGCATTGGTACAATAAGATAATCTGGGTTGGAGCATTAATAATTTGCATATTTTCACTAAACTAGCCAGCCAGTGTTATAATTATCTACTATTTATAGAACTTAAATTGTCACAAATGTGTTCTTGTTTATCATTTTATCTGGCAACAAATTGCCAGGATGCATCGGAGCCAGGCCTTGCACGTTCATTACCAAAATTACAGCATCAGCTCTGAGATATTACCTCTTTATACAATTACCGTAACGTATTATTTAAGTTATTTAATGATATAGGAAACGGGGTCTCAAATTACCGCGTTTAAATATTTATGCTCTTTTTAACGATACGGGCGAGGGTCCCGAGACCGCGGGTACGTCGTTACCAATCTCCTTTTCGCGTAAAATGTCGTTTCTTCGAAGTTTGAACGTCAGTCACATCAGTCATGTCATTTCTTCAGAAACAAATAACTTCGTACTCCATGGATTCATTTGTCGCAAGAAGAGAAATAACTATAGATAATATGATTAAAAACAATTTTTATAGTTATTTAATTGGCAAATGTAGCTTATGAATGACTCAAACATTATTCTAATTATACTAATGAAGAAATTTACTACGAGTCAAGGTATGTAACACTGCAAAGATTTGCAAAGATTTTCATCTTTCAACATTGGCTTGTAAAAAAAAAAGACTAATGAACATATCCTATGAACTATTTCGCCCATATCATTTTTTAACGCAGAAGTAATTCCAAACGAAACTCGTAACAGTTCAAATTCGTCACGTTTCGAGAGTTTTTGAATATTCATTGGCAATTTTCAAATTTTGGACGATAGAAAAAAGACTTTAGTTTATTCATTGAGAAAAAAAAGAGCCTGTCACGCGAAAATCAATTTTACGAATCACTAATATAATACATTCGTGAAAGCGAGAAATTGACGACTCCACGGTTCTAAAGAGCTTCTAGTAGATCGAGCCGAAGAAATAAAGACGCGATAAGAAAAAAAAAAAGAAAGAAAAAATGAAGCCATAAGGCGAGTACGATGATGGGTATTGTAGAGAGCAAAAGAAGAGGCACCGACTCAGTCGGACCTAGAGAACACGCTAGTTGAAAATAGAGCGAGCCGATTCTTCAACAGGTTGGCGAGAAGAAAAGTCTTTGTCTTGACTTCGCCGGGACCGCGAGATACTCGGGTTCTCTCTCGTATGCACAAACTGAACAGCCCACCGAGCACAGGCTCGATCGAGGGTAAGCAGCATCTGCGATGGAAACTCGATTTTCCACGAATGCGCTCTCCGCGCGGAATTGTTCAACCTGGTTTACACGTGTGCGATGTAATCACGTTTACAGAAAATCCCTACCGGCCCTTTCAGTAGTACGCGGCGCACGGGGCGGAACGGGCGAAATACGTGCGGTCTACGATTTCCAAGCGAATTCCGTGCCGCGGAATTGACGTCGAATTGTTTTACTTCGCCGCGTGTCAAATGAATTAAAGTAAGTTCACGCAACGCGTTGGCAAATTCCGCGTTGCGTGAAACAACGTCCCTTGGCGCGCCATTTCGCGGCCACGTCGCGAAATAACATTTTATTAAACGCGAACGAACGGCGAACGCTTCGTCCATTGCGTCGAATGAACCGTGACGCGACATCGTGCGCAGCTTTCCACATTTATTTCTGTCCTTTTTTTTTTCTTTTTTTTTTGATGAACGAGTAATAGAAAAATTGTGCGTTCCTGTCGAATATCGAGATTCCGCGCGTGTTTCGAGAATATTACAATTGAACGCGGAATGGAGTAAAATATCGTTGCCGGGAAGAATTTAATATCCTGACTGTATTATGAATATAAGCACTCGATTATTTTATTGTTAAGTGTATTACTGTGGTCAATTAAACTTACTGAGCTTTTCTGCGTCCGGTGAGATACACGGTATAAAAAAATTGATCTTTTTTTTTTAATTCTTTTTTTTTTTTTAATTCGTCGAGATGAAATTGTAATTTGGAAATAATTTAATAGAAACCGTCAAGAATTCGACGGAGTGATTATTTACCTGGATGTCGGACAGGGTAGCTCTGGAATGATGGCTAAGACGGCATACCATGTCGCCGGTGTCGCCGTAGTCGTAAGAATGGCAACGGAACGGCGAGTTCAAGCAGAGCTCACGGCATTCCTCGGAGCTGCCAACATCCTGGTACACGGAGTCCACAGTTTTCAAGATACGACCGGATAGTTTCTTAAATTCGCAAAGTTTCACCGGCTCGTCCACGCAGTGGTTTTCCAGATAGTCGAAACCTTTAGCAGATTGGAAAGCGCTCGACCCGGCGACCGTTAACCGGTCCATGTCCGATAGTTCGCATTGTTTCGTCGAGTTCGCGTAGTTGGCAGACCTGAAAGAGAAAAACCAACGACCATTTAGAATCTTTGGCACTTTGTTTTAGAAAGAGAAGAAGCTCGTTTGCAATTTTGCATCGATATGTTGCATAAAGATGTCGAGTAAAGGTGTCGAGGAAAGATGATCTCGGAAGAACAGAAACAGGATCAATAAAAAATGATCGATAAATTTATTCAAATGGAAGAAAATAACGTGAATGTGTACGAAAGGATAATTCGTGCAACTACATCAACGTCTGCTAAATATACGTACAGGTAACACTTTGTTGGACAGCGTGATGAATAAAATTAAAGGGAAAGAAGCGGCATGCTCGTTTGCAATTTTCATCGATATTTGACGTGTCGAGGAAAACTGAATGACTCGGGAGAATTAATTGAACGTATCGGCAGGAAGAAACTAATATGACTAATAAAAAATGATCGACAAACTTATTGAAGTGGAATAAAATAAGCTGAATGTGCACGAAAGGATAATTCACTAATTTCAGCGAAACATTACAACTGCAAAGTGCAACTACAACAACGTCTGCTAAATATACGTACAGAGACACGTATCGGCAACATCAATCTATAGAAACGGCCAATCTTCGTACCTTATTCGACGATTGTATTTCATACTAAAACTCGATGTGTGTATCATGGAAATGAATTGACCTGTTGCGCAATATCTGACAAAATGATCGGAATCATTCCACGCCTATTAAACTGCTGCGACTGTTATTACGCGAAAACCGCCGGAGAGTAAGTAACAGAAACCGAATCTCTCGGATTTCGATGGGAACAATGTGTAACTGCATTAAGTCTCAATGACGTACAGCGAAATCACAGAGTCCATAGGGGGAAATTGTAATAGAAACTGGCTAATGGATTTCCACAAAACTGCGAGCTTCGCGTTGCCAAATATTGCGGCAGCGCAAATTGAATCAATAGCTTCTCGGGAATTTGTCGCTACAACTGACTGCGCGACACGCAATTACTTTGCATTGAACGTGGAGCTAAAGTGCTTGAACGCTTGCCACGGGAACATTGCGTGTAGCACGTTTTTACATGTGGATTGCATAAAACATATTTTCGCATTTCGCTAACGTCGAACACAAGACGATATTGACAAAATTTGAAACCAATCTGAAATGTACATGATAATTACAGGGAATTTGTTCGCAGATAGTATATTAGAAAAAAAAATTCGTTTATTGCATTTGAAAGATTGCTTTCAAATTATTATCATAATTAGCGTTGAGTGTTATTTATTTATTTATTAAGTTTCTTACGATCTTCAAGTTTGTCTGAATCTCGGATCACAAAAACAGAATCATAAAACCGGTCATAAAACAGTGACTCAAGCTCGCTTATTTTATTATTTATACTTCTTTTTTTTTATACATTTCTGCAACGTAAGTTCCGAAATGTCTCGATTAGTACAGCAAACTAAAAATATATTCGTGAAACGTTTTCACGAGTGTTCCCCAACACCTTCGTCAGCGACTGAGTACGTGAGTCGACGTTAACACTTTTTCGAGAGACTGTTAACGCGAGACGAGGCGTAAGTGTTTTTACGACATGTTTAATCAACGAAGAACCCGTCTTCAACGGCGAGAAATAGAAATATCGCGCTTAGAAGCGCTCACTCTTTAAACATGTCACGGTAAAATATATATACGAGCGTATTACATCGGTTTTCTTTTCTATTTTTCAAAGACGGCCTGGCGCCCGTAAGTCGAAGCAATTATTACATGCTAGACCCGGGATCGTTGCACCGTAATAGTCTACAGTTCAACGGCGAAAACACTAATTTACCAAGGTTTACCAGAGGAGTCAACCGAAGCAGTTCCCTCCGTTCTCTTCCCCGTTTTTGTCCACGTTCGTTAATGCCTGCATGTAATGAACGTAATAGCAGGCAAGTTGTCCGGAAGTAAGAACGCCTCTCGTTTTTGATTGCTCAGTCTCGGTTTCCTCTTTCGACCTGTTCTACGCGCAAACGAAGCAAGAACCTTGATATTCTACCTTATCTTACGTTATTTATGAGAAGCTGCAAGATAATGTGAGAACGTGTATTAAATATCCGCGGAAATATTACATAAAACTGTATCAGTGATAAATTTAGCATTAAATTATTCGAGTTCGGAAACTTTAATTTAATTTAATTTAATTTGATTTGATTTGATTACTAATCTAATTTTATTTGAATACTAATCGTGGAGAACGATAAGCATAAAATTAAATTAAATTATCTACAACTCGACGATCCGACGAACGTCGACACTTGATTCTCGTAAATTACGAGTAGAAGCGTAGAAGCTTTATCGACCGAAATCTTTATGCGAGTCAGTTCTCCATTTCCAAATATGAATTGCAATTCTGTTTATCTTTTCCGAATAAAATTATGAAGCGCTCAAGTATTGACAATTTGAGTAAAAGCTTTTTTGTTTTCATCTCTTTCGAAAACATCACGCGTTTGATGGATTTTGTTGCAAAATCAACCTATTATTAAGTTCGAATTGAACTTCGCTGTGGAAAATATCGTTCGATAAAGGAAAATTCAGTCGTATAAATATTTATCGCGAAAACACATTGATGTACGTCTAGATATTGACGACGTGTACGTCGATGCAGCACCGCGAATATTTACATTTCAATTTATTCATGTCGCCGGAGTGACATCGCAATTTTCCGTGCGGAAAGTTCGGCGCAATTATTTCATCCCGTAACTTACCGATTACCGCGTGCCACGATCGTCGAAAAATATCGATGGCAAATTCATCGATGTGAAAAACGCAGCGTTAATTGACAAATTAATAAAGACGCAGTTACAAGAAATTACTGCGACTAAATTTTCAGTAAACGTGACAATTCAAAGAATTGTCTTCCTCTTAACTTTTTAGGCACTATGCGCCACTATAGTGGCTCACTCTAATAGCTCACTCGCTCACCGTTTGAATCAAATGATCATCTTCATATGTTTTCACACTTTTTTTGCCTTCACATCGATTTATAACAGTGTCAACAAGAATACAGACAGAATACACAGTCTTTGTTTTTGATACGCCAGTGTCAGGTATGAGCTGTTGCTTTTCATTTAAATAAATATACCATTTGCTCTTTTTAAAGTATGTGTATCATCTATTTAAGAAAAATTATAATTTAATCATCAAAAACTTTATTCTAATGTACTCGCGTCGAGAACAGCATTGTTCGTCACACATTGCAGTGCTGTATCGTTTACACGTAATTCGCGTTGAACTCTGCCGTACAGAGAAATACGCCTGCGCAAAATTCAGCCTAAGAGGTTAAATGACAACTCTTTTTTTAAATTTTCTAAAACAGTGATTCTAGTTAATCCACGTTGATTCGATCATCTTCGTCCTTTGTTCTTTCATTTCATTCTGGTATTTTATATCATTTTTCGAACAATTTGCAAGATCACTACCGTTTCATCGATACCGAACGTTGTGGCACTAAATCATCATCGTCTTCTACGCGAAGTTAGAACGTTGTTGCTTCTCTCAGCCCGTGGAACATCAGTGCTCAAAGTGAGCAGCGGGGTGCCAAATTTATTCCACGTTCTTCGATCGATTTCGGATTATATTGCCTTAAGACTTGGATAATATTCATGGCTGGCACGTTATGATTTCAATATTCTCGGAGTTCCCCGTCCGAGGGAATCGAAGTCGAAAAATCACCGCGCCCTTATGCGGTTCGTCGCGATAAACGCTGCCATTGAGTCGAACGTATAATCGAATCGTCTGCAGCTCTGCCGATTATCGCGCCTCCGGGCCTTCTTTTTATCGTATTTGCCAACGCGAAACGCTCCTTCATCAGCTCGATAATCCGTATTCCGGATGATTTCACTCTTTGGGAATATGAAATTACATGGAAATATTCTAACCGATTGTAACTTTCAAACGTAAATCTCCGCAATCTAGTTTGACTAAAATATTATCGCTTAACGCACTCGGACGTTCGAATTTCAAATTATATTTAACGAGAAAAAACGTTCTTAACGAAACAGCCTCGCAAATTTTGCAATTCAGAAGCTAACAACAACAGTTAAGAGATGTGCTAGTTTCGTGGTAGAGACTGTTTTCAGAGAAGAATTCGAAAATAGAATGTAACCATTTGGTCGTGCGAATCGTTTCGACGAAAAACTCGATTGAAACTCTCCAATTCGATCTGTAAGTCGTTGAACAACGCAGTTAACCGTGGTGAACTACGTCTCGAACATATCGATTGCACAGTGGTCTCACAATCAGCGAAGAGCGATAGAGAGCTCAGTGGCTGGCGTTGTTTTTATCGATCCGATGACAATCGAACTGATCAAATTCAAACGATACCGATTTGATGAAACGGCGCAAACAGAAATGAAGGGTTCCATAATCGAACGCATATCTAGTCGACTAGTTCGTTCGTTAAATCAACAAGTTTCGACACAGAATTGTTCGCGATTCGAATAATTGGGCGGCGATATGCGCTGCGCTTTATTATTCATTCGGCTAGCGCGATCGCGAACGGCTCGGAAAATCGCTTTTTATCGCGAATTACTTTTATCCGATTCGCTCGCTGATCGCCGACCGGTGATTGTACCGCGGCAAGATTTACGCGCGGCTACGTCTCGCCCCCATCGTCATCGATCTCTAATAGAAACGATATTTTTCGCGTGAATTGCCGCTTCGCCAATATTTCCGTCCGAAATTAAGCACGCCTTCTTTGTTTCCTCTTTGTCCCCGACGAATTTACTTTTTCGTGGATCCCGAACGCTATTGTTGCCCATTCTACGCGTGATTCGTTTGTTTTGTTTCAATTTTTCTGGCAAGTATTTCGAGGATCTGTAGGGCAATCTTTCTAGTTTCTCGTGGGAAAATTGCGAAGGAAGAATTGCTTCGGTAATAGAATTTGGACGAACAGGACTCTTTTGGACAGATGTCTGGAAGAAGTTTCGTCGTCTCGAGTTCAGTCGTCCTCTGAAATTTCTTTGAAAGATTTTGCACTCGAGTGCTTCGGAACGCGTAATAGTCCCGCGCAAAGGAATATTCGATTCTCGAATTTACAAAATTAAACGCTTTTTAATTAAACGCCGCCAGCGTAAAGTTCTCAGCGTCTCCTGTCGTTTCCCGATTTACTTTTTTCCGAGATACTTCCGTGCATAAGCAAGAAAAAGCTGGCCAGCGAACGATAAAACCCCTCCCCCCGTCACTGATTTTCTTTTCCCGAGTCTCCGGGCAAAAGATATACCGTTCCGGTACAACTTAGGGTAAACCTCCGGGGAAATTTTAACCTCCCAGGCAGATGTTAAATGCGAAGTTAACTTCGACAGAGCGATGTCCGGGCGTGCCGTTTCATCCTCTCCCCCTCGCCCCTTCGCCCCTCCTTCGCCGACCACACCCTCATCCCTGCAGTTTCTTCCCTTTTACTTTTCTCTTTCCCTTTTTTTCTTTTCTCTTTTCCAGCCGAACTGTTTTCCCTCTTGCCTCGAATGTCTTCCCTGGGACAATTGCTCCCGCTTCTTCGATTCGCCAATCGCGATTCGCCACCTACCGTCATTCCGCGCGCGCCGGACTATTTCGAACGAAATGGCAGGAAGAGTGAAAAGAGACAAAGCGCGGATCAAGGGGGAGCGATCGGGGCGGAGTAAGGACGAGCCAGGACGGTGGAAAACGACGGAGGCAACGATGGAAAAGAATTACAAGTGACTCGGCCCGCTGCATCTCGATGAATCTGAAATTATTCGTGCCGTGGCGACGGCCCAGGCGTTTCAATACGAGGGCGAATCGGCTGCGCTCGACGCATCTAACTTGCATTAAATTTCCATCCGGCCGCGAACGAGGGAACGAAGGCGGCGAACGGTGGCTGGCAACCGGGTCGGGTCAAATAAATAAATCGAATAAGTAAATGCGATTCAGTCAGATCGACCGCGAGGGCAAGACCGTGGAGGCAGAGAGAGAAAGAGAGAGAGAGAGAGAGAAGAAGGAGAGGGAAAACACGTTCGAGCATTAGTGCGGCGTTTCCCTTCGTAATTTCAGCGAGACGCAACGAGCACCATTTTGGACGTATACAGCCCTTGCGGCTTTTCAACCGTAATTGAATTTCTGCCGGTATTTAAGCGTTTTGCCGACGCAATTCTTTTTTCGACGGGAGAATTTCGTAGCCGCGCGAGTCGTACGAGTGGCCTTGTCGCGCAGTCCGCCGATCTGACGAGATTTCACGCGCAATTCCCGAGTACACGGAATATCCACGTGGATTTATTCTACGCGAACGAAAGTTTGTCAACGCAAAAGGAAACAAAATATTGGAAAGAAAAGCTGGCACAAGTTATTAAGAAATACATATTCCTTTCACATAGGTTAACCAAAGGAAAGAAAACGATAGTAGTGATGAGATTTCAGAAAACAGAAGTAAATTTTATTAATCGAAATATTTGCAAGTTCGACTTCATTTTCATTGCCAATGTTAATTTTTCTTTCCGAACGATTTGTTCTCAAATTTATCGCTCGCTAAGTTCTAAATTTCATATGCTTGAACATAACCGAGTTTTTCCTTGTTGCTTTCAAAAATTCTAGAAAAAATACCGCGTAAATGGCGTTACAATTCACCGCGTAAAAAGAGAAAATTCGCAAAAAAAAAAGAAGAAAGGAAAAAGTAAAATTGCCGCGTAAATGGAGGACGAAATCGCTGGCCAAATCAATGCCACGCGATCAAAAATGAAATTCCCGTATCAAAATGCAAACGATTATAGCTGAAACAAACGTTTCAAGCGATCCCTCTCTCCTCCCCGCTGGACAGAACTTGCGATATACACGTATGGTACGCGCGTACTATGTGTTTCCAGTTGACCCGTTGAAGTCTCCGCGGGCGTGTCGCGGGCCGAGAGGAAAATTTTCGACGTAAACCTGCGGGACCGATAAAATACCGCGGCGGACGCGGGAGCAGCGTTCACGTTACGTTTGTCGATGTCGATGGGAGTAACCGGCGCGTTGGAGCTAACGCGCCCGCGAAACTTTAATTGATCCGTTAACAGTTTCACGGCGATAAAAGACAGAATGAGGGAAACGGTTCGAGAAAGGTAGATCGGCGATGAAACTGGCTATCGCGTGTAATCCGGCGTTCGTTGTTCCGCGTCACGAAATGGTGGACACTTTATGGGTTCACGCCCGGCGTCCGTGACGCGAACTGAATAACACTAATTTGCATTACTCTTTTATAACCTGGTCCCTTTTTGCGAGGCGGCTTGACATCCGCCAGGGTACAATCCGGCCAGGATAAGCGGCTATATTAATGATCGTCCGGCAAAAACCAGCTCCAGCCTCTTTGTACCCGAGCCGGCCGAAACGGCTTCATATCTGCACCATTTTTTCTCAGCTCGTAATAAACTAATCAACTCTAGACCGCATACGGGGGCACGACCACGTTCCATTTATGCGTTACTCGTGAACGTATATCAAAACGATACGTCGCGAGCAACGAGCTCCGTTTTTTTCGGCTGCCTCCCTGAAATATTAAATTTGCCCGATTTCCAGCCGCTGCGAAACAGGCAGATCGATTCGAGCCGCACGTTCATCAAGGAGTAGTTTCTTGGTTAGAATTTTAACGCCAATATCTATAAATAATGTCTCTGTAATAATAACGTATTTAAATAAATCAATCGTCGAGTTTCGCAAGAGACTAAGAAGTGTTTCGGCACTTGTCGAACACTTGGCGTTTGACAAACTCATCTCTCCGATCGGTATCAACCGGCGCGGTTGCACATTTCATTCAATTCGGCGATATGCTGTTTGATACTTAAAAGGTTAAGTAACAGACGGAGCACGAAAGAGAGAACGTGGGCGAAAGGGGCGAAAGGGTATCAGATAAAAGAGAGGTCAAGATCGAAAGAGATAGCCGGTGGTAGGAAAGAAGAGTTTCAACGGAGTTGAATTTGGTAGTTACGAACGACCACGATACTCGGATCTCGGTATCCCACCCGGTATCCCCATGTGCTATTACTCGGAGATATACGTCGTCTACGCAATCCCGTGATGCATTGCGCGTTCAGCCGCGACTACCAGACGAGACACCCTCTCCACGCTTCGTACTTTCTCTCTCTCTCTCTCTCTCTCTCTTTGTCCCTCTTTCTATCACCCGTTTCATCCCTCTGTACATCGACTTTTCCCCGTTGCACCGGCACTCACCACCCTCTTTCCCCTACCTGCGTTCCTCCAGTCTCTCGCTTTCTCGACAAATAGCTACAATTACGTACATGTGCCAATACATAACCCACCCCTGCTGGCCTCGTCTTCCACATAACCCTCTTTGCAAACCCGCTTCCACACCGCTCTGCCCCTCTCTGCGTCTATCTATCTATCGGACGAACAAAGTTCACCGCTACGAGTCGTCCGTTTTCCGGCGATGTTCGCATCCGATACCGCACCTACGTCTTTCTCTTTCCACCTTGATCCTCTCCTTCCCTCTCTCTGTCTCTCTTGTTTCTCTCTATTCTTTCGTCAGCACCTCGATCACTTGGCCTTGGGAAGGAAAAAGTTTCGGGCGACTCGCCGACTTCTTGCAACCATCGTTCCGAAGAGCAAACGGTACGTTCTTTATCAGCGGTTTCTCGAGCTGTCGCGAATTCTTGTCGAGAATCCTGTTTCTATCAAGCGTCTAACGCTATTGTATTTTAATATGATCGTTAATCTAGTTGAAGGAACTACTATGCGAATAAAGAAACAAGGGATAATCATTTGCATTTCGATGGCTTGAATTCTTTCTTTCCTCTTTCTCTGGATTATTTGTTCTCGCGTGTAACTGAACTCTCGGTTCGTTTCTTCTCTCGAAGAAACTCGACTGTTTTTATCGCAGTTGAAGAATCGATCGACGACATAAATCCTTCGACGCTCTCGACTAAAGAGTGAAGAATCGCGTGACTCGCCGGTGATCTGGTCACCGAGCAGCGAACTCGCGCTCAGGTGACCCGCGTTTCCATTACGCGTTTCCAACAAATTTATAGCTTCGTAGTTGAATTAGGATCCCGTTCTTCTTATTTATTTATTTATTCCCCCTCCCCCCACACGGAAGAATTCCCTCTGTTCCCTGGCGCCAAACCACGCCCTTAACTTTCCACATCTCTATCCGCATAAATCCAACTTACGCTAGCGAGAGAGAGAGAGAGAGAGAGAGAGAGAGAGAGAGAGAGAGAGAGTATTAAGCGCCTAGGGAACGTTTAAGAATATAAATGGCAGAAACCAAAGCTAATTGTCAGGGAACACGGAATTAACCCTTCGCCTCCTATATTGTGCAACAGAGTATCAAGGAATCAGGCCTGCCGGTGCTGGTACACCGCGCGCACATACATTGTGTATCTTATCTCGAGCGTTTGCTACCTTTTACGTTCTCGCATCGTGTTATTCGTCGGAGAGGAGGGAAGAGAACAAACCAAAAAGAAGAAAAGAAAAATAAGAAATGCAGAGTTACGAAACGAACGGATCGTAGACAGTTCGAGAGGATCATTTGAGGGAAATCTAAGAAATCATGCGGGAGCGTTTATATATGTTTCCTCACGACGAGATTCAAGAAGAATCACGGCACCTGGATTATCTGGCTGCGAGAGGAAATAAAGCACCTCGAGATTGTTGCGCTGTGCGTAGTCGTTACCACGGAACTCGGTAAGCACCTCGAGGTGCAAGGAATTAGACGTTACGGCGACGATGCGCGCACAGGGTCGAGAGGCCGCGCGCGTAACACAACACACACATACACACACACACGTACACGCAACGTCCCAACGCGCAAACCAACACGTTCGCTGGTATTAGCGTTTATACGTACAGCCGCTCGATGTAATTACGATAAAGTTAATGTAAGGGCGTCGGGTGGCCCAGCTGGGCTCTACGGTCGATCGGCGACGTTCCCCGGTGTAACAGGTGNGCTCTACGGTCGATCGGCGACGTTCCCCGGTGTAACAGGTGCTACCTCGTGAGTTTCAGAACATCGGTACGGCGCTTTTCTCGGCCAGCAAGCAAGCAGTTAAGATATGGGCCCAGCTGTGGCTTGGAAATACGGTGACGCGAAAACTTCGCCAACTCGAGTCAACGGTAAATTTTTACGCTGCAGACACGACGCGCGAACGTGACGCGGCTGACGATGGTGTGTGCGTGCGTCCGTGTGTGTGTGTGTGTGTGTGTGTGTGTGTGTGT
>NIPQ01091192.1:120051-133558 GCA_002806875.1 Lepidotrigona ventralis hoosana | reverse complement strand
TTTTTTTTTTTTTTTTTCGGAGTGAAAGATAAATTACTGAAATCGCGGGAAATTTATCGAATTACGACAGAAATGATTTTCGTTGCTACAAATAATTTGTTCTTACCGTTCGCAGATATTGTAGACAGCAACAATTTCGGATTGCAAACGATTAATTTTTGAAATTTAAATTTCATTTCATCGCCGACCTCGTGATCGTGAAATGTAACAAAATGCACAAAATTCTCAAATATTTCGTTCTGTCTCTCGCACGCGCGACAATGAAAAGCGTGCAAATGTTTTTCGTGGTCACTACGCTGGTGTGCAGATAGAAGAAGAAAAGAAAGAAAGAAAAAGAAAGAGAGAAAGAAAAGAAGCCCAGGCGAAATGACAAACATACGAGGAATCTGGGTGGCCCCGAAGCTATTTCTCTGCAACTTTTCTAATGGTGTGCAGATAGAAGAAGAAAAGAAAGAAAGAAAAAGAAAGAGAGAAAGAAAAGAAGCCCAGGCGAAATGACAAACATACGAGGAATCTGGGTGGCCCCGAAGCTATTTCTCTGCAACTTTTCTAGAAGGATAGCCCGGCCCGTTCCCTGCCCGATGTTCCAGCTCGCATGAAACGTCGGAGACGGCCGCTTCATGACCAAGAAACACTCGAGACTCTGTAGGAGCGTGATGTAACGTCCTCCCCCTCGATCGAGGAACCCAATAACTGGAAAACGCAGCGGAGCGTGCAGAGGTGCCTTCGATTCTTCGAGACCTACTCGAAGACGGCGAAGAGAACGAAAAGAAAGAGGAAGAACGCGGCGCGGCGTGTGTCGATCGCGTCGAATCTCAAAACGAGTGTGCGTCCAACCTCCCGCTCTGCCGCTCTGCCGCCCTGTCCCGAGGCTCGGCTGGCAGATATCGCGAAGACCGAGGAGGAGAACGACGTCGGAGGGGTGAAAGAGAAACCAGGTCGCCGGAAAACGACCGCCCGTCGTTGAATAGGATTCGCGATGCAGCAAACGAAAAATAGCCAACGTTTCATACTCACCGGCACAGGAAGTCTCTCTCGCCTAAACAGAGCTCCAGACAGTGTTGTCGCGAGGATGCATTCATTGTTCTGCGCGTGTGCCCCTGAAGACGATGCCCCTGGACCCTGTCGATGCACCAGGCACGCTCGCATGGTTTCACAGCCAAGCAGCTCTTTTGAGCGTAAATCGTGAACACTGGAAACTGGGACTGCGAGAGTGCACCTGCAACACAACAACAAGACACCGTCGAGTCAGGTTGCACATTTAGGACGATGAAAATCCGGTTTCCCCTTTCTTATCGCTTTCGAGGATGTTCGTAAATAAATAGGTGGAAGAACTTCTATAGAATGGAAAGTGAACGGCGGATCTTATTTTATCATTTAGTCTCGTCGTTGAAGGTGTCACGAAGGTGTTTAGCGATTGAATTCATTGCGTCGTGATGTTAATTTCTCATTTTTCACTGCCTACGCTAAATAGTAGGATCGGAAGTTTCAGTTGACAAATAAAATATTCTTTTATTTTCAAATTGCAGAGCCTACGAATCAGAGCGTAGAGAGAGGAACATCAATCTCTTTGAAATCTCTTGCTACGAGTTGCACGAGGCGCGATACCCGAAGCCGCTAACTCAGTTGTAACTCAGCTTCCCCAATTTGAAATTGATGCGGATGAATGGCTGTTATCCTCCGAGTGGACGAAAGTATCTCTCGGCTGGAGACAGCTCGTTATTCTTTCGCTGTCGATCGTCGAGTCGAGAGGGACGGGGGCCGCGTTAAGTGGCGGAATAATTTCTGCGCCCTGATGTCGCTGTCGCATCATCCCCTTTTACCAAATCATAATTAATCTCGGCAACTTGACGGATATGGGTGGGGCGTTTTCGATCGTGATTCGTTGAAAACTTTTCCACGAGAGAGAGAAAGAGAGAGAGAACAGGTTAACGGGTAGCTGGTCCACCAAAACACGGAACATCGATCTTCCAGCAGGCGCTAAAGATATTCAATTACTTGGCTCCAGAAGGCTTCGCGGGACTAATGACTGTAGCTAATTTTAATGGCCGGCAAGAGACCACAACCGGTAACCGCAACGTTAAACGAACGTTCGTTCTGCGGCTTCGACACGATCCATGATGTCGAATCGTTCGTGGAACGTCAGATACACAGTAGGAAGATCTGTTGACGCGTTACGGGCCGAGGGGTAAGCGCATTATAGTAATCAACGGCCCACTTCCGGGGGCCTATATGCAGAAGACAGGTACCATTTACTCGTTCTAATGCTACCGCATTACCGGATAATGTAGCATCGTCGGATCGTAAATATTTCACTTGGTGAACACCGGATAGAATTTTTATCGGACAGCGTTTTACGTTGTTTCAATCGCTTTTCTCGTTACCCTTGCTACAATCGGCCAATTAACCATGTCTCTCTTAAGCATTCTGTGTTTTACGTTGTGACTCGAATGTGAATCAAATATAAAATGGAATATTACATGTTTCTGTTCGTTGGTGCTTCTTTTACGAAAGACTCGAGCTATTAATTAAGTTCAGTTAAAAAGAATAGACAAAAGTTCATTGAACAGACTATAAATGTTCCAAAATATTCTGTAAATATCGCAGTGGGGAACACGTTCAAAGAAATTTTCTTCTTCGGAAAATTTAAAACGCTCGTGCATTCGTGCCTTCTGCACGGCGAGGGAAATTACAGGGGGAAATTCGCAGACGCGAGAAAGAACGAGCGTATTTTCGAGGGGCGAGAAGGAATACGGTCTCCTTAATTATTTGCGTTATCGCGATCTCTCCCAGCTCTGATTCATAACCTCCCCGTGTGACGGTGGTTAATTAAAAATCCGTAGAACCGTGAACTCGGTTGACACAAGACAGGGTTTATCAATTAACCGCCCTCACGGCTAGTTAACATGGAAATGGCCCCGGCATCATCAGCCAGGGGCCGAATCGATTTGCCAGTGGCGCGCGAGTAGAGAAAGAAGAATTCGTACGTGGACCGCGAAAGAGAAAGAAGCGTCACAAGTGTAGGCCGTGGTATTGACCGCCGCTATCGTTCCGTATTTTTCACCGTTCGTTTAACCAGGCTCCCTTCCGTGTCGCTCGTTTCGCTATGAAAAATATCGTTCCTGCGCCTATCGTACGCCGCAAACTACTGTTGGAATAACTGAACGGCCAAATGCGTGATAAATACCGGTCGTTAAGTGTACCGAGCAAGACTAATTCTTGAAGGGGAATTTAACTTTATCACGAAACGCTTGATGCCTCGCTATTCATTTCGCTTGGTTTCATTCGGTGTCGGTGGATTTCCGCTTGTCCCGCCGTTTCCAGACAGATTTCCCAACAATCGCGAGTAATAATCCTTGTTAAATGATAGCCATTGTTTCACCTGAACACGAACGTATTTGGCGTGGAGGCTGACTTAATTTCATTTATACTACTGTCATACTGTCTTGTTTTTGCCGAAAGTTTCAGGAACGTCGAATTTCCGTAAATCAATCTGGAATTCTGCTATCTGTTTTTTTTTTTAAATTAGAAATCGTGCTATCCAGAGAACTCTTTGGTTAAGTATTTATTTACGGTATTTTTTGTAAAATTAATTCGTACAAAATTAGTATTCATTCGCCACGATTGAAAACTGATATTTTTTTAATTGATATATATTGATTCAATGTTTTATTTTCTAATTGTTTCGTTAGTTATCAGTTATGAAGAAAAATTCGTTTCATCAATTCTTTCGTACCATTTCTCTTGGATGAGAGAAACATTCTTGTACTTGAATATCTCAGGAAATGAATATCTCTAAAAAATTGTCGACAACACACGCCGTGAACACTGAGGTCAACTATGCTGAATTTTCAAGCCGAAAAACAACTATTTAAAGTAGCAGCAAATACTTCGACTGATCGCTCCGCGCGCGGGAATTAACGAAACAGCGATTTGCATAGTAAACTATACAACGCCGTACCAATGCCAGTCCCAATACGTTTCACGCGATATAAAATCTGTGTAACAGCAAAAGTCGCGCCATGCATCAACGAAGGAAGGAATACAAATTGCTCGTTGAGCGTATGAAACGAAATAAAACAATAACCGTGTCGAATCGAAACTGCCAATCTCTGAGAGCACGACGCTCTGGCGCTATTCCAGCTTCCCTTACATCTCCGCTTCCATTTCTTCAGCCTGGTGATGCAGATTCCGAGCAAGATTGCGTGCAGTCATAAATCTTTTAATTTCTGCCACGATACGAAAGTAGAGTAGCAGGGAGATTAACGTGTTTGCTTTCAAAGCTACCATCGTCGTCGTCGTCGTCTGCCTCTTCTTACAAAACTGGATGCTCTCCTCTGCTTCCCAACGGCGTATCGACTTCATTTCTATCAGCAGGTTATTCGTCTCGGGGACGCGCCTTATCGTTCGACCACTTCTTCCACGGAAAAATCTTTCGGAAGAGGACGTACGCCTTCGTACTTAGGAGAGAAACGAAATAGCTTTATATCGCCATAAATCTGGCAGAGATTTATCGATCGGCGTACCGTTCCGCCGCAACGTCCTACGTCATTTCGTGCACTAAAACACAGAGGTACACACTCTATGAACGCGTGTAGGTTGTCACGACGCCGAGAGGAACTGTGGAGCGGGTCGGCGTCTGCAGCGTCGATATTACGGGACGGACGATCGCCCAAAATGATGCAAGCAGATCGCCTCTGTGTTCCACACAGGGTACCGTGGAACAGTTCGATTTCTACCGCGAAGTGGCATCGCTACACGCTCCAACCCTCTCTCCAAAGACTCTCCTCGTCGCGGTGAACTTGATGTATAATCTCGGTTTTCTTTATCTATTGTCGCTCCAACCCTCTCTCGCTCTGGTTCTCGGTCTTTCTCAGCCGATCGCCATGTCTCATTCCACCGGCTGCTCCGACTTCCTTTCGCGAACACAAAGGCAATGAAATTCCTTCCTTACGTGGACTTTCCACGATTCTTCTCGCATTCCGATACAGGGTGGTTTCGCTAACCGCGCTGCTCTGAATATTACTAACCTTGGGAGAGGAACGTCACGATTTAGAAACCGTGGTTTAACTCTTTTTGTTTCTCCAATGGGAGTCGTTTTGTAAAAACTTGCAAAAAAAGAGATTTTGGTTCTGTTGATCCGAATACTGTTTTTTTTCATAATAAAAGTGTACATCAAACGTGTCTATCCTTATTGAATGAAAGCTACTATTGACTCGTTGAATTGTTACGAATTTTAGATTAAATTTTTATTTAATTTTTTGGACTAAATTAAATTACCTGACAGACGACTGTGCATGTCCGAGAGATAGGTATACATTTCAAATTTAACTTCACTTTCCCCAGCTGCGATATGATCGATTGNCACACACACACACACACACACACACATATATATACACGCGCGAGAGAGTACGAGATAACGATTCAATCTTACCTGGGTTGCTGTCGGCGTTCGAGCTGAATAGAACGCACAGGCCGGTCTCGTAGTTGACCGCCTGGCAGGAATCGTTCGCTTGACAGGTCTCCAAGCAATCGGTGAGCATCAGCGTACCCGGTATGGACTCGAGCATGTTCGTGGGCGCGGTGAACACGTAGCCGGTCACCAGCTCGAAGCCCACCATTTCTGGGTCGCACTCGTCGGAACCGGCGGATGGCCCCGTGTAATCTGGCCCAGAAAGCCCCGAAGGTACCGCGGAAGGGGCTGGCTGCTGGTCAGCCGCGTGCGTCGACTCCGCCGCTGCCGCCACGCGACCCAACCTCGCCACAGCCTGCAGCACCAGCAACGCCGTGATGAGTCTTGTCATCGTGCCGCTCCACCTGTTTCGCGATCTTCAACTGTAAACAGAAAAAAAAGAACGCGCGATTACTTCATCGGTTTCGATCCGTTGGTCGAGGATCGATCGAATCGATCGATTCCTACGATTGAGAATCCTATCAACTCATCAGCAGAGTGCGAACAACAAGTTGAATTAATCATAAAAAAAGAAAGGAAAACAAGTGATAATTTTGCGGATGCTATCTTTCAGATCATCTTCTTGTGACAGGTGAATTTTTAAAAACTTGATGTGTTTTAAGACAGTTTACTAGTTAATTCGTGGTTGCGACTGATCACAATCGCGATTGTAGTTCACCGTGCAATCTGGAGCTCACTCGGTATTAATTTGCGATTTTTGAAATTGTCGTTTATAATGGGCTCGCTGTGTGACATTAGAGAAGAAAATTGATTCTCTCTGGTGCGTTTTTATGGTTAACGAGCATCGAGGTGCTCGTGGTTAAATATAAACTCGACTTTTAAATGGTACTCGACGTAAGTTTAGAGATTATTCGAATCTATAGCAATCTCAATTTAGCCCGACATTTTGCGTCCGTTTTTCAACTTGTTCAACCTGTTTCCTCGAGCATCCCATAGAAATCTTGTAACGTGAAATTAACGACGATTCCTTCTCACCGCGTTGTTGCGCGTTTTATTTGCATACTGACAAGGTTAACAACACGAAATAGATGGTCGTAAAGTCTATGATTTGAACACAGGAAACTGTCGATCATTCTTCGTTTTTATCAATCGCTGGTAATCAGCAGGTATTCGTTGCGCGAAAGTGATTCCTCCTCGATTATCGGTATTGAAAGTCTATTACCACGACAGAGATTCTAGATTCTTCAGTCTTCATTTTTCATTATAATGAAAAATTATTTTTTTTCTTCAATTTTATAATACAAAGCAATACTATTCATTTCCATTTGGAAAATTAGTTCGATGTCTATTAGACGTATATTTCAATTCGCAATACTGAAAATGTACAATACACGGTGATATTTCAAACGTTACGAACTCTTGGAGGATATACATACAGGTTCAATCAAACAGTCCTTGTTTTCCCCCCTTTTTCCGTTTATCTCGATCTTTACATCGCGTAAATCGAATATCAACCGAATATCAACAAATTGTTCCTCCGACAATATTTGTATCCCTCGAAGCTGCGTCGTCGAAATGTTTCCCATTCTATCAAAACATGTTGCGTTCCAGCCACGGGGAAAACGTACGTAAATAACAAGCGTATTTCTGCGTACCTCTGTTTCCGATCGCGTTGTTTTCCGTCGCGCAGTAACTAAATAACAATCGCGGAACGGTTCGAAACGCCTGCGTCCGCGAGTTTTGGCGCGCGCGGCCGCGCGGCTCGAACGGGTGGCCCCCTCGAGGAGCAAGAGGCTCGAGAGCGTGCGTGGAATTTGCGTTGAAATTCTGACTCGCGGCCGTGGAAACGAACGAATGGGGCCACGTTGAAACACGACACAGCCACGGAACGACGTTTTCACCCCACACGGTTGAAATAATTACATCCGATGCACTCGGCCGGTACACCACGAAACGCTTGCCACAGGCCGGCTTCCACATACCTGTCTGTCGTGCGATTATCGATATCGAATTCGAAGCGGGTCGGGCGAGAGGCCAAACGACGCAAACGGTTCCCCTGCGGCCGCGTTTCGCTTCTTCTCTGCACTTCTCTCCCCGTTTTCTGCGGTCCACCAGCGAAAGATAGGCGGAGGGATTCGTATTTCTCACGAAGACGTGTCTCTCGATTCGAGGAACATCGACGAACACCGAAGAATCGGAGAACGCGAGCGTGTTTGTGTCCCCGGTGTCTCACCAACCAGTGTGAAAGAAAGAAATCGAAGAAAATCACAAATCGCGGTGCGGCTGGAGGGCCGCCTCGAGAGTTCAACTTGATCGAGGACGAGAGTCGCGCGAGAGTTGGCCACTCGGTTGGAAATTAAACGACGATTTGCAATGATAATATACGGACCTCGCGAGCACCGCGCTGCAGGGTATAACGACGTCGACCGGCTGGCTCTTAGGCACTGGGTACACCTGGCTGAGCCGCGGCGCACGACTCTTCCTCGACCGAACAGGCGAAGGGGGAGGGGGCACTGGGACCGCTGCCGACTAAGGAGGACAGAACGGTACGCACAATTCGATCGCAGGCTTCGACACCATTGAAAACAAGCCAACCTCTTTCTCTCCTTCCCTTTCTCGCGTGTGTCCATTGCCTCCACCCGAATTCTTCCCCCATTCCGCTACTTCCTCGTATTCTTATCGGGATATCTCTCTCTCTCTCTCTCTCTCTTTCCGTGGACTTCTCCCCTCCCGCTGTTACCGACCACATACCGATAGACCTCGATTTCGTTCGCGTAGGCATTTCGTAGCGCGATCCGGTGAAATTCTATTCTTACCAGGCTTCAATTTTTCAAGCGTGACTTAAGGTCAAGCTCGCGTTAAAAAAATTTGCTCCTTCGTGTCTTCGTGTCTCGCGCTGAATCGCGCTAGAGAAGTCCTTCCCTTCCTGGATCTGTTGCAATAATTCGACTAATACGATATATATAAAGGTTCATTTCGTACACGCGAATGCACTTTGCCTCGGCGACACTCTCGCGAGGCAGAGATTGCGAGTGACGTTAATGAGCAAACTGGATCCGGTAGAATTAATACGAGGGCAACCAGGGCTACCACTCGTGAGAACGTTACGCCAACGCTGACAATCGCGAAGCGCCGAGAAAATTTATTGAAATTTCCACCGGTGTTTTACGCGGCCGCTGGATGTTACGCGCTTCCAACGATCCCTCGCTGATCCTGAATTAACACTGCGTTCGCGTTCCATTTAGGACCGTGTGACACGCGACTGATATCATTCCCTCTCCGCCAGGAGAGACGAGAAAATTTCCTCGAGACACGAGAAAAACGATATCGAAGCGAAGGAATGCGTACGATGCGTACAACGTGACAGGGAACGTACTCTAACGGTTAGGACGTTGAGATGCCGAATTACGTATTATGTGTAAGATCGTGGACAGGCATGCGAGGGGATTTTTCCCTCTGATCGATTGGAAGAAAAAACCGAATCGCAACGTGTGATTAACTGGGACGGCTAACCCAGAATTTCGCGTTTGCGTGCCGAATAAATGGTAATTATCGCGGCGAGTGTACACACAGGCCGCGGTAGCGTACAAGGAATGCAGGAAGATGGCGAGGAAAGGGGTGGGGAACGGGAAAAGCAGGAGATCCCAAAGAGAGCAAAATCGGGTGCACGTGTGAACAGTGCGACCTAAGCGGGCGTCGGTGTCCCTCTGAGCGTATACTCCGGCCGATTCACGCGGTGCTTAGGTGCTGTTCGACGTGGAAGAAGCGAAACGAACATCGGCTTGGTGAGAAAGAATGGAGAGGGAGAGAGAGAAAGAGAGAGAGAGAGAGAGAGAAAGAGAACACGCGAACGAGGAAAAGAGAGAGACACACGTAGGCACTTGGTACCAGGTGCCTATACCATCGCGTCACCATGCTGGAATAACGGTGCCTGGATGTCTCATCGGGTTCAATCGCAATCGGCAATCTTCCGCCGCGGAATTTCGCAAGGAAACGACCGTTTTGTCGTCGTGCTCGTCTTCGTCGATTTACGAGCGGCCGCTATTCGTCCGCCCTTGAGTACCGATCGACCCAATGGCCCCCTGGCCGTGTCGTTTCGTCCGCCGATGCGTGCATTACCGACCACCCGTTTCTAATAAAGTTCCCCGCTGTCGTCCCGTTTAATTGCCTCTCTTTCACGTGACGCGTTTCCCATCCTCACGTGGTCACTGTGCTTTTATTTCTTCGATGAGACTGTGGTTTTTATTTGTATTTAAAAAAGAGATTAGCTCGACGGGAATTGTTTCAATTAGTACCTATAATTCAATTGGTTCAACTCGTAAGAAATAATTGTTTGCAAATAATGTCTTCGCGAGTCACGAGAAAATTATGTCAGTCATCGTTTACAAATATAATAGCTCACTTCGAATTTTACTCGAGCTTCACGGGGAAGTCGGGCGATTAAGTTCACAAAGTATTACATAGTTAAACGCAACCCCTAATCACGAATAATAAATTTCATATTAGTCTTCGCGATGTGACTAACAACATAATTAACATATAATTAAAACGTAATTCCAACAACCTTATCGCCGATTTGTTTATTTATATATTAAACGCGAACTAGTCTGACCAGATTTCCAACTTGTTCAACTAGTCGAACGGGGACGTCCGATCGCATTGATTTACCATCGCGTGAAAATTTTAAACATTATCGAAAGTGAATAACACGAGATTCCTGTCTGGAAAATATTCGTTAAGCCGGCAACACATTACGAGGAAGTTTTTTACACCGTAAGAAATTTATCTGGCATACTGCGGAGTACGCTGTTCATATTTTATCGAACGTTTTAATATTTAGACTTTATAGTTCCACCTACGCTGGGACTTATGGATTTTCGATATCTTTCAGTCTCTCCTCGCGACGCGGCACGTAATGCCGCGGCGTCGCCGCCGGTTATTTCAAGTTTCTCCTTCGATTCAACGTTAACCGAGCAAATAAGATACCGTAATAATGCTTGACTATGTAACGAGGTTAGAAGCGGTTCAATTGATATTCGCGCGAGTCGCTCTAATGCGATCCAATTATTTTAGTGGCCGGGAAATAGATTGTATCGACCAATATGTACCGGGCTGACTGAATCGAACGGACGACTGGTGATTCCGAATGGAAATTTTACTGCTCTATCTTCTCGTAATGACTTCGGAGTAGGCCAATTAAAAAGAATTGCCCGCCCACTCTGTCGAGACTATTTTCTGTGGCGCTATAAGTGGAAGGTAAATCGTTTGAAAATAAATAACAGGGAATTACGTCAGGGAATCGTCAATTACATAGTATTGTATTTTTTCTATCGCGTTTGTCATATTTCATCGATCGTGTACATTCTTTGACTTTGTATTTCTTTTTTTTTTTTTTTTTTTTTTTTTTGTTTTTTTACGGAAGAAAGTTTTTAATACTTCAAACGTGTACTTTTTCTTTTACTTTTCAGCAATTTTAAGTACTTCTCAAGACGAGTATCCGTGCAAAGAATTCGAGCATCGGGTATTAAATTTCTAAATTACTCTCCTTGAATTTCCTCTCGTTTAATCAACGGAATTTTAATGCTTTCTTGAGGAGAAGCTGTTCGACGTTAATTTTCCTCGACAATTATTATCTCTCTCGCTTACAGTTTCAGCTACAGGAAAGTAAATACATAAATTACAATCCTTCGACTTATTACGCAATCGAGTCGGACGTTAAAAGTCCGGGCTGTTGAAATCGTGAGAATAGTTAAAACACCGGAGGGTGTTGTGTGTGTATCGGGTTGCGGCGTTTATCAACGCCGTGGATCATAAAATCCACGTTGAAAAGTAGATTAGCAGTAATACTTAAGCTCGTTCGGCGATGGTTGGTTGCTTGCTTCGTTACGGTGAATTATGTTATGTAACTTAACTCGGCCAGCTTTTAATTTACTGGTTCGCGCGGCTTAATTTACTGTCGACCGTGCAAGCGTAACCGCGATCCTGAACAAGCGAACGTGCAACAAACGAAACATACCGAATCGCTGCGGTGCGAACGTTTAACGGGCACGCGACTTATCGCATAACGGCGTAAGGCCGTTCTCGATACTGGTTCTCGGTCAAGCGGATTCTCAAAGTTATGCAGAAGGTTATAAGAGTGTACGAATGTCTTGAATGTCTTGTATAGCGATATACACCGCGCTCCTTTGCCTCTCCGATCTCTCGAAAATTTATAGATGTTACCGGCGTCGTAAAGAAAGTCTTCCACGCTGATTTAATTCGTACCACTTTATCCGCGTGAAAGGGAGAAAGAGACGTGAACTTTCTCTCTCTCTCTCTCTCTCTCTTTCTTCAAGTCAACGTTAAATTGCTAAATGTTATCATCGAATTCGCTCTACGAGAGACGCTTTCTGAGAAAAAAAGGTTAACTCTTTCTTCTTCTTCTTCTTCCTCTTCTTTCCGATTCCTTCTGAAACTTTTATTCTCGTTTAACAACGATTCTTGCGACCGTGAATCCGTCCTTCTTTCACGGACACCTGCGGGTCGCAAGGTCAATTTAGCCGTTGTCCTCGAAAAATATAGACGCGTTACAATTTTTGCGAAGGTTTCCCCGGCTGTTTGCGACACTTGAGAAGGGGAAATGGCGCGATCTACTGGTCTTCATGTAGATTTCGAGGTGACCTAGAAAATTTCGGACTTAGAAAAATCCGCCGAACTCGAATCTGCAAAGACGTTCTCTTTGTTCTTCTTCCTTTTTTAGATATTCCCCGAGAACTTAATTTGACAAAATCTGAAATCTACTCCAATTGTATATCGAAATATCGTAAGTTTTTCATTTAGTCAATTACACTGATCTAGCAATAATTTTCTTTCCATTCGACGATTTTCCAACAACGATGCCCTCCATGTAATATGCGGAGCGCCAGTGTAAGTAGATTTGTTCGTTTGATCAGCCACATGGAGCTAATTCTCCAAGAAGAAATATTCAGAAAATATATACAACCTTCGTTGTCTCTCTTCGGAAGTTATTATCCTAATCCGTTCGATTTATATAGAAAGTTCTAAAAGATTATAAAATACTAGGAATATTCGTTATCGTATCGGTTGCGTACGAATCGAGCCGGATAATGTCTTCCTCGTCTGTTAAACGTCACGTTTCGGAGGATCGATAGGCAGACGTGGTGGGGGAGGAGGGTGGTGTAACACGGTCAAAAAAGACGAAGATATAGCTTGTTACGTAATTATTCGATGGCCGGTATCATGACGTGGACGTGGTCTAGAAGCAGTCGTTTTAAAACGATAGCAAGTCGGCCTTTAAGCAGCGGCATCGAGCGGCGCACCACCGGTTTCCAGGTTGCTGCTGGTGATCGGCGATCGCAGCGGAATCGAGCGGAGCCTCCGTTAATGGTACGTTCCGTGCGGGTTCGACACGCTGTGCGTCGACCAGGAAAATGCGAGGAGTCGGATAACCAGGAAACTGGTTTATGCGTGGTTACGCTCCGCGCCTCTAAGTGGCTACCCACTACCATCTATAGATGCTACACGTTCACGGATACTGTTAGAGAGAGACACTTAGGAGGGGATTGGCTGGAACGAAATAAAGCCGGACTCTGTGGTGGCCATTAGATGGAACAGTGGCGAACGATACAGCGAGACGGAGGGAAGAGAAGCGGTTGCCTTGGCGTTGCACGTAGCACCGCGAACACGAACGTGGCGTCAAGGTGGTGGGATGATTGAGCCAGCCGGAGAGGAGGATGAAGTTCAAAGAAAACAGTGTGTATAGAATTTCGAGAGGATGCTATTTGCTTCCTACACGATGCTTCCTCTCTCCCCCACCCCTCTCTCGCGTTGTGTATTTCGCGTAATCAACCGTCCTCACTGCTGATGGATTCGGCGGAAGAAGGATGAGCGGATCGGCATACGATGGGTAGAGCGTAGCAAAGTAATACGGTAATTAAACTTTGGCCGTATTAGACCAAGCCATCCCCAATCGGTTCTTCTCTGCTGCCTCTCTTGCTGCCCCTGGCACGATCCCTCACGCGTCCTCCACTCTCCAATGTCGTGGCGAGATTGATAGTGGTCCAACATCGTAGCTTCCCCTTTCTCTCTCTC
>NIPQ01091192.1:15632-119954 GCA_002806875.1 Lepidotrigona ventralis hoosana | reverse complement strand
GAAACGCGATCATATCCGAGGGATATTCTATTATCCGCTCATTTTGCAACAAATTGGTTCAAGCAATCAGTGTGTCCCGTTGCAATGTAATTTCTATCACAAAATGTAGTTTTTGAACCAGGCATGAAAGGAGCAAGCATGAACGACGAAAGGAATGCATGCAGGTACACGAGCTACGTGAAATCCTGACGGTACAGGCTCGCGTGACAACGATAGCCTGTTAAACGCGTGATTTACGGATTATTATAGTGGACGAGTTCATGGGTGTGTCGTCATTGCGGCGCCCACTGCCTCGTCATTTTCGTAACTGATGTTCGTCGTCAGTATTGACCTTCGTTGTTAACGATGACCGCAGATTGTCGCTATCGATCGGCTTCTATAGGCAAAGAGTAAACTCGGTAGGCAGTTTTGCCAGTAATATTCCGGCGGCTGACCACGGTACAATGGACGTTCACTCCTCCCTTTCGTCCCCCGTCAGTCAACGTGCCCGGGTTCTCGAAAACCGTTCCTGGTCGCAGGATGAACGGTGATCAATAACAAGAGCGAATGTCTAACTTGCTACGCAAACATCTCTCTGCACACACATTCACGCTGGCTATCTAAGATTGACGTACAGTGGCTCGCGAATGTATTTGAACATGCTCTCACCGTAGGGAACCTTTCTGTTCGCATTTCCTACGTCGCTGAGAAATATCTTGAATTTTCCTGATAGTTAGACACGATTTTGATAATAATATTTCGCAAAATTTGGAGTCAATCTGGAATATATATATATATATATAGAGAGAGAGAGAGAGGTCACGAAATATTTATCGCAGTGATAGACTCGAAAATTTGAACACAAGAGATATTTTGTTCATAATATCACTTTTTTCTTTCATACTTAAATTGTATTGGAAAATTATGTTTCGTCCTAAAAAGTGAATGCATATTTAACGAGAAATTCGTATAAACTACGAATTGATTAATATATGCAATGAATAATTACAGAATTTTCTGTCAAATTTTCAACGAATTTCCAATTTTTATGCAATCTACGAACGAAGACGAAAGATATTACGTGTAGGTGGAATTTCAGTCCGAGATGTCCGACCCCTGTCGACCGAATCTACTCCGAATCGATGACCGCGAAGTTGTACGATATACTTTCGCGAGCAACTGTACATGCCTGTACATTTACCTATACAGAGTAACATTGTGCCTTTGACAGATTTTCATTTCTTAACCCTCTCCCTCTTTCTCTTCCTCCTCTTCTCGCTCCTCTGGTAGGTATCGAGCGAGATACTTATTCCCGAGGCCAGAATGTGGACGAACGATGTTGCTTGGATATTGCTAAGGAAAACACATCTACACTGACCATCCCTTATATACCAAGAATCTGGCTTTTATTACATTTTGAGGTTTGTAGCAGTACCTCTGGGCGATATCCAACGTCCATTCTCTCTTTATTCCCTCCTTTTCCTCCCATGCTAACCCTCTTTTTCGCTTCTTCTTTGCAGCTTTGTCGTCGCGCAGTGGCCACCGACTGCTCGTTCCGTACCGTGTAAACAGCAGACAATATTAACGGATCAGCCAGATTTTTCTCGGTGATTTCGAAGTTTTGTGCTACTATTAGGAAATATTGAACTAGGATAAACCTGATATGATACGTCTGAAAACTGTTACGCAATACGTGCCTATGATTCTATTTATGGTTTGCAAATACTCGCTCGCTCGCTCCTGCAGATTATAAATATCAACGTGCTCTCTGCGCCTCCTCCGTTGTTACATAATGGATATCTACAGGCCTTTAATATAAAATAAAACGGTAAAACCTCAGAGTAAGCGCGCCGTTTCATTTGTTTGATGTTCCTTCGAGTATTAGAGAACGTGTCGACGGTACGTGATATCCGTATAGACATCGTCTAATAGAAGCAAAGCAATCTGATGGAACCAATAAGCGTGAAGGAATGCAAGTAGCTCCTCTCTTTCCGTTTCGTTCGGTCCACGGATGTTCGATCTCCCCGGAGCTCACCTCGGCGAAGTCGTTTCATTGGCCTTTTCCCTCACCACCGGGGCACGTTAAATCTTTTTCGCGTCGATCTTGAAAGATAAAACCGTATCCCCAGGTGGACTTGATAAAACATTCGTTGGACGGCGAACACCACCGCTAGACGGGAGGGGGGGAGGGGAGAGACGAACGATAATTACATGCTTCATGTCCTTTGTTAGATTGGAATCGAATTTACTCTCTCTCTCTCTCTCTTTCTTTCTCGGCTATCGAGAGAAAAGTGGAGCAATCGTCGTCGCAATAATGACAACTTTTCGCGAGGTAGCATCTAATAGAGATAAACTTGGGCGAGGTTAGGCCAGATAATACAGGAATAAAGCGTCCCCTCCGTGGCCAAGTTATTGTCTTTCGAGTCAAAGAGCTTTGTAGAGGTAACTTTCAGCCTTCGTAATATTTCGGCCCCGAAATTGCGTTGACTATTCCTCTCGTTCGACCGGAGTGCCCGGCCAATAAGAGATAAACGGTTATGCTCTCCCCCCCCTTCCGCTCTCCCACTCTTCGTCTCCTTTCGGATTAATTTCTCGTTTCTTTGCAATAAAGGATCCAGACCTTCCGTCTGTTTGATCCCGATCGTATCGAGAGGGAAAACAGACGAGAGCCGAGCAACGAAATAAAAGATTGCTCTGTTCACCTTAAAGGATCCTCTCCCTCTTTCTGCTTCGTTTTGATGCAACGATGATAGAATTCTTCCGATTCGCTTCGACGTCCGTCTTTCGGCCTGGATGTTCGACGCCTGGTAGAAATAGCTCAGCGAGCGCGTGATCACTCGCGCGAAAGCGACGTGCTCACAGTCGTAGGTATTTAGGCGGAATAATTACGAACAAAGCGACACTGTTCTCTCTGTCGTCACTGTTCAGAGACAGGAGTCCTCGAGCATTTTGCTTAAACACTGATCACGAGTGATAAATAGTAACTTTCCATGTTAGTGTTTCTTCCTTAAAGAGGCAGTGAGCAGTTCGGTGATTATGAGTAAATTTACCGCAAGATCGATGAATAAATATATTCCATGTATCTCAGACATGAATGTGTGGTACAGAGACCTTTCTGAGAACTGCTTCGCACAATCTTCTGGAAAACGTGAATACTTGTACATTTCGTTTCTAACTATTCTAATTAATTTCTAGATATTTCATTTACGATATTGATAGTTTTAATTGTCAATCAGAATTAAAAATTAATTATCTCGATAGTTGAAAATATCATCCATCAGCAGTAAAAAGAACTACGATCTTTCTGAACTGAAATCAACTCCACAGTTACGAAGATGATTTCAATGAGTTTGAAGGGTTCTATAATTTTTACCGACAAATCTACAGGATTGATCAGGGATTCAATGAAACATGCAGTTACTTTCGACGGATGAAAGGTAAGCTCTCACGTTTTCGTCTCTATCGTTTGGAATTCCATCGGGATGAGACGCGATCTGAGACGAAACAGGATTATTCGACGTGGAAATCATATAAATTTGCTCATTAACTTTGCCAGAGAGAGAGAGAGAGAGAGAGTGCCTTGGCAATCTAACTTCGATGAGCCATCCACGGGCGAACTCTAATTGGCTGACGTGCGTCGACCGCAGATTAGAACTACTTCACTTTCGTTCGTGCTAAACAAAAGCGTTCTAACGATCATCCACGTTGACCACAACGCTTATCCCACCCGGCCAGCCGGCGGTGACCAGCGATGCAAGTCATCTACGCTTCTCTCGAAACTCCGCTACAGAACCGTGCTTTGATCGCATTAAAATCGGATTTGTCGCAGTTCCTCTTCACCGTGCATCCAACGGAACTTCTCTGTAATTTCGCCCTGGCGTGATGCCGTTTCTGCTTTCGACACGCTACAGTTTCTACGGGGGGGAAACCGTTAGTCGAACCGAGCGTCCCTTTGAGTAGCCACGGATAAAACAGGCTGACATCGAACTCGATCTTTTGTTGGAATTTCAAACGTTTGGAATTTTATCGCCACTTCCCCTAAGTCGGGAAAAGTGTTCCGATCTTCTGGCTCCAAAAGGTCATCGTGAAACGAAACTAAAAGTATGAAGAACAAGCGAGAAAATTCTACGTTTTAAATTGAAATCAAACGATGAAGTTTCAAGTCAATGCTCGAAGGTAGACAAAGTGTTTGAGTTTCGAGGAGAATCAAGTTGCCGATTTGGACAAAGTCTGAGTTTGTTCATAATTTGTTTGAAATTGCGAATTCGTGTTCAAATAAATTCTGTAATTGTCAATTACTCGACACAACGACACAATCTTCGAATTTTACGAAATCTTACCTGCATGAACTTCGAGGGAGATTTTTAGAAATCTAGCCTTGAAACAGCGATTAAAATTATCCTATACTAAAGAACGAAAGGTAGGTTAGCGACGGAGCAAGAATCCAGAAAATAGGGAATTTTTATCTCGGCCCGTGGAGTAGCTAAATCTTCCTATAAATCACGAAGGCGGGATTTCAAGTTCGGATTATCAGTCGTAAGAAAGAAAGAAAAACGAGCAGTTCGTGCAGGTAATCAATTTGTTGAAGCTAAGAAACGCGTTTAGATGCAGAACTATCAATCATGCTCGAAAAGGCAATCGTAATAAAAGATAGGAGAAGACGGTCGGACGAAAAGGATAGTGGGTTGGAGGGTGGAGGGTTAAAGAGCGTCGGACAACGGTGACGAGAGGGGGAAAAAAGATGAAAGAAAAAAAACAGCCTGGAAAAATCGTTCTCGACGTCAATTTTCCAGGCAACGTGGATGGGTGTCGCGAAAGGACATCCTCGTCAGTTGTGGACAGAACCTCCGGCACAGGTCTTTTACGGCTTTTTAAGAAGTCGGCAGAGTTCGACAGCGAGTTTTCGCACAATGGCCGCTCTCTCATTCCGCCGTTTTCTCTCCCGAAAAGGGGGAGAAGACGAGAAAAGAGATCCGACTGGCTCGGGCCATTGTCTTCGTCGCGTGGTCGAAACGTCTTGGCCGTGCAACTGCTGGTAGCTGGCGACACCGAGCTCTTTATGCCGATTGTCCCAGATAAAGTTTTCAAGGCAAGCTCGTTAAGTTGTTTTGAAATTACTGTCGCGCCAGGGCCGCGGTATAATTAAGTTTGAAACTCGAGGCTCGGTTAAAAAAAAAAAAAAAAGAAAAAAGAAAGGAAATAAGAAAAGGAAAAAATCAAACTGCGTAACGAGATAAGCAGATCGAACTGCTGATGGAACAAAGTTCGTTGAAAACGAAGTTTGATAATTTCCTAGCCTCTTAATCGAAAAACTCCCGTCTGCCGGGATCAGTTCAATGTCGCGCGTCATTTCGCCGGGCGCACGCCAAATTCGATATCTCACGGCAAGAATAATCCTGTTTTCTGTGTTCGAAACGGATCGCACGCTCTCGCCCGGTCCCGTTAAGATTCTTCATCCCTTAGCCACTTCCGCGAGTCGGACGATCTGCAGAATGCAGTATATCTCGCTCGGTGGCCGGATGATCGAGCACCTGGGACAGCGAAAGTCCCAAAGAGATGAATCGGCTTGTCTTGCCCGCGGTTAGCTTCCAAGGAACCAACCATTCACTGTTGCGTGGTAGCTTGCAACGCACGGCTGCATCCACGAATCATCATCTCGGCAATCGTCGCGCTCGGTTTTCTCTAAACCGGGCAATCGGAATCGTCTCGCCTCGCATTGCGTCCCGTCGTCTGCGTTGGCAATGTCGGTACCCACTACGCCGCCACTAATTCAACCTCAACGAGTTGATGCTGACCGATAATAATATTCCATTACAGCAGCGAGGCCGTCGTACATCACCGGTCGTCACGCGGATCGTCCACAACACGATACCATCTACATGAGGCGTTAATTACGCGCCATCCTACCGCGTTACACCGCCACTCGAGATATCTTCGCAGAACCGCCAGGTGGAAACGAGATGCTCTCCTGCCAGCCACCTCTCGCCGCGTCCATCTTTTTCTTATCCTTCGCCATTTCGATCTTGCCACCTCGTTCTCTCCTCAATACCTCCGTCCTCCTTTCTGCCCCTATTCCTTCGCTCTGACTAGTCGATCCTCCTGCCCTCTTTTCCCTTATCTTACTTGAACTGACTAACTCCTTCTAAAAGTACCCGCCGCCGTATGCTTTATGTAAATGTGAAAGATCTGAATTCTTGCGTTGTAACATTCGCTGTTACATTCTTCACCGGTCGATTATACGAACGAAGAAGCACGGCCATTGCAAGTGACACCGACGAGCTGACGATAACTTCGATTAATGATCGCGATGGTAATTAGAGATTAAATCGAGCCGCCATTTTTGAAGGACACGGCCCGTTAATACGATGGAAAATAGGAACATTCGGAAACGAATATTTCGAACTTTGTCAAGTTGATTTCTCGCGACGTTGAATTATACATTGAAACGATTGATCGGCATTTAATCGGATAAATTAAAATTTAATTGAATATTTCGTACATTCGCGTTCGACTTGTTTATTACATACTGTCGATTTCATAAAATGAATAACATTTCGTCTCGACGATCGAGAGGCTGCAATAAATATCTTTTAATTATTTCGTCAATTTTTAATGAAAAGCACGAAGGATCGGTAACAACCGGCTCTAAAAAAATGACAAATTTACGACACGGCGCTTTATTAATCGACGCGTGGAGAAGTAGAAAGCTGTTTGGCAACTGATGCTATTATTGTTGATTAACGATCTTACGGACAAACGTAGACGCGTGGTCATCGATCGCGTTGATGTTTTACTTTTATTATCAACATACATGTGCCGCGGTGGTAATCACTGTTTAACGAACGCACTCGTACAGCAGCTGCCAAACGCCGGCGTAATTGCGGCGCAGGACAAGTTTGATTACCGGGACTTGGTCGAACCGATATAAATTGAAAGTAAATATAACTTAATTGCTTGCATTATTACGAACGTAATCGAGAATATATATATATATATATATATATATATATATATATATATATATATATATATATATATGACGTTTCGATCGCATCGCGTGGCTGCGCATCGAAAGAAGAATATTCGTCAACTTCACTCTTCACAAAGTGAATATCAGCCGGTTATTACTTATTTTTTCCAATAAATATTCTCAAGTATCGCGATTTATCGTTTTAATTTCGCAGGCAATAACTCCCTTTGAAAACGTCAGATTTTCGAGGAAGAGGGCGACGAATTTATTAGCCACTTGTGAACGAACGCGGATAGCTCTTGATCATGCAGAAATATCTGTGTCATTTTAAATTAATATCGCGTTTAAGTTGAATCGAATTTGACTCGATCAAGTGCGTTCTCCATATTCCGCATTGTGACCGCGTAAATCATAAAATGATAACGAATTTAAATTACAATGGATCGCTATATCCATGACTCAAACACATTACTCGAGATTTAACTGTCTCTTTGTTGTTGAAGAAAGAGAATTTAATTTCAACAAAAACATACTATGAACATAGTAGTTTAGATTCTACTTGAAATTTTCTTAATATTATCTGACAAAATATATTGTTCCGTACTGCTAACTTTGAGGGTAGTTTTGCACCCCTTCGACATCGATGATAGTCGATAAAAAAAAAAATACGGCTCAAATATCTTTTCCAAATTTCATCGAAATCAACAAACTTGGCTTTTCGTGGGCCACGATTCGGTTGCGTGCGAGATTGCTGGATTACTTTGGTTGCTTTTGGTTTCCGGCTCGGACAGAAGCCAGAAAACGCAAGGATCGGTTAATGCACGGTTGATATCAAATTGTCACAGTGGCGTAATTATTCTGGAAACTCGATCAACGATCAAATAAATCGATTACATTCGCGGAACGGCGGCGTACGTAATCGAGTTGAATCCTCATTAAAAGGAGCAAATTGACAATTCCTCGCGTATCGACTCGGAGGCAAATCGAAGCGTGCGTGGCACGCTTACGCCGGAGCGTTTATACGCGCCTCGTATCGCGTAATTCGTCTCATCAGTCGAAACGTCTGAATTAATAGCTCCTTACGTATCTTGAAATCATGCCAATCCAACCAATCCCGTCTCCCGATCGCAACCGCGATTTAATTCACGCGGTGAAATTAGTTTACGCCAATGATAAGGAACGTGATACGAACATTCGATAGCGACGACAAGTGTCACATTAGCTTACACTAAAAGAAGAAAGTTATAGTGCACGTTCAATCCAGTCTTGTGGAATGTCATTGGGAATTAAAATTGATTTATAAAGTAAGATACACTTTAATTTATTAATTTATTAATTTATTAATTTACAGAACGCCTTCAGGAATATACGTTTTCTACCAAGGTTTGCCAGATGATTTCTTATTTCAGTTTTGATTGATTTATAAAGTGAAAAATATCGTAATTCGTCAATTTCTAAAATATCTTTAGAAACGTATATTTTCTACCAAAGTTTGCGAGATGATTTTATTTTCGTTTTTACTTTCGAGAATATAACTATTACGTTTGTTATAAAAAAATACAACAGTTTGCCTTGAGATTTGTTATTTGTTGTACAAATTGATGATTTACAGAAGCATTCATGAATTAAAGTCATGTGAATCTCGATACTAGTAATAGGCAACGTCCTGCGATTTTCAGCCGTTAAAAACAATTAATTATGTGTATTTAATACTTTTGCCTTCTTACATTTCGTAGATTCATATTTGCCGACTTTTTCCCTCGTACGGAATGAAAATCATTTCTCGCAAATTCTTGACAACGAAAGTAGCCTGTCGTTACAACATCGATGTATAACTTTCGCAGTAAATAAGCATCTCGACAATAAACTACAATACCAATCAACTGTTTCATTCGAACCGTTCGTTCATTTTGGCTTACAGTTATCGACAGTTGGTTGAGGGCAGAGGGTGTGAAACGTGCGAGGCGATCGAATGAGAAAATGAACAACGCGAATCTGTTCGTGGGGAATAAAAGGACTGCAACGAGTGCCAGGGGACCTCTCGCGCCGGGAGAGAAATCTAAACTGCACTTTCGTGCGAGTAAACTTTAAGGAGTCATGTGTCAAGACGTCGGGCCGGATGACGGAAATTCCCTTTAGTTACCGTCGCAATAAAGCGTTTCTTTATTTCGAGAAACGAAGATGTGAGCTCGCGTTGACGCGAACGCGAGAACAAAGAAGAAGTCGGTTGAAGAAACCGCCGGCTGCTTATTACGAGCTTCTTCCTCGTCATTTATCTTTGCGACGAAAACGCTTCGGGCCGGCGAATATTACATTTATCAAACTTTAATAATTCCATCCGAGGCGACGAATGAAACGAAAGATTGGAAATTACGGCCGGTGTAACTAAGACGAAACGAGAGAATTTGAATTCATTATTCCGTGACTGGATTTTCGTTTGATCTTTTGCGTAAACAGAACGTGAATTTTTATCTACACCGTGTGAAATTATTTAAATTTATCGCAGGATACACTGATCCATCGTTCGACTGAAATCGGTCTTCATCAATAATAAGTTATAAATAATATTGAATTAATAATTCGAAAAATGATCGATGCATTACAAAAGATGAAACATTTATTTTTTACAATATGTTTCATCATACTCGTCGTTTAATTGTGAATTAATTTTAATCGAACATGAAATTGTAGACTTACCAATATTAAGGCAATGGTTGGCTAATTCTGAATCAGCTCTGAAACAAACAGAAAAATCCACTTCAGTTAAAAATGATTTCACGAAATGAAGTAAACGAAACAATTACGTAGTTGATAATAAATAAAGGGAAAAAAGTTAAAAAAACATGAATACGTTCTGTGAATCTTGAACAGAATAACTCTCTACTACAGTAACTTGTGTGAAATTGATTGCAGCGGTTGCACCATAACTTTCATTCTTTTTGAAGCCATTGACTCCAGATGGGTCCATAAATAAAACCACGCTGATTTCAGATTTCAGATTCTAGCACTAAAGCGTTCAATATGTCTTGGATATATCCGCCTACTTGGGGATCGATTTATTCGAAAAATACATCTTATGTCCCGTTTCGCGCGGTAAAGATATTCCGAAATAATATATCGAACGACATGTAATACCATTCTAGTAAATTATTAGTGGCACCATAATGACACGTACAATACAGTGGTATCATACGATAGTATCATAAGCGAACCGCGGGAACGTTGAATATTGAAATGATATGAATTCGCAACTACATATCTACGAGCGGTCACGTTTATCCGAGATGTGTTCTTGCTACATTAATTAGTCTCATCCATCATCCATTTTTGTTCTTTCCATGTTAGAACGTTCAACGTAGGCAGTATCGATGATCTCTAATAAATTTTGTTTCGCGATTAATTGAGAAAAAAAAGCTATTCGACCATTACATAATTTCTATCGCCTACAACTATTATTTTCAAGTTGAAGCCTAATGGATTTAATATCTAATATTCTGTATTTTAAAATACAGATTAACATTAACAACAAGGATATTTAAGCACAGCAGTGGTGAAACTATTACTCAACAACAATAGCGAAAGCTATTTTCACTGGTCATACTCTGTTTAAGTCCTTTCTCCGCGATTTCCTTTCCACCGTGTACACCACGAGGAAGAAAGAGCAAGTTATTGTTTCACGGTCGAATCAAAGAATAAATAGCACTTGCTATTTATCGCTGCTGATGATGAGACGATCAATCTCACGGTTGATTAGACAGCCAGGCGGCCAGGTCAAATTGTCAGATAAAGCCATGAAAATTCTCGCGTCGTATTATCACCGACGGCTGAAGAAATAAACGTCAGCGGAAGACCTCCGCTGAACTTTTTAATATGACACATAGCCTTCGTAGCAGCGGCCCGTTATAAGAACTCGGGCTGCGGAATTTAAATTCTTTTCACAGTTTCTCGGAGAATTCGCCTTAGAAAACGAGCGAGGAGGGAAAGAGGTGGGGGGAGCGGGGGGAGCGGGCGAGCGCAGAAAGAAATATTAATTCCAGGTTTTTCTCTTGGCCTACCGAGGTAAGGTGGTGCCGACTATACGTGGCTCTCATATTCCGAGTAGCAGGAGCTGGCCAACGGCCCGAGTCAAGAAGGTGTAGAGACGACGAATAAATTTCCGTCTATGAAAGCTGGTAATGGATGAACACGAACCTCCAGCTAATAACATCTATCAGCGTGGAATTCTTAAATCGAACCAAGGGGTGAGGGGTGAGGGGGGGAAGGAGGGGGCACAATGGCCGAAAAAGAATCGGTTCGTGCACCGTGCGAACGCAGTAACGTTGCACTGGAACACTATCAAGTGATGATTAAACTTGCGAGGAATAAGGGAAAATTTTTATCTCGTACGTGTCCTGAAAGCTAGGCTAGCAAGCTTTTATTCGTATCATTGGAATCTCTAAATCATTGTAAATCTATTAAATTTTTATGTAAAATTACAAATTGGTCGTTTTCCAGCGGGATTAAAGATATTCCTAACGTTAAGCAACTGAAGATGCTAGATTTTTCTAATCGTGACAATGACTGAAGAGGCCGTTTCGTTTCGTAATTCGTAACCCGCGTTGCAAATCACGCGGCAGTAATTGAAAAACGAGGATGAAGTTCCTAAGGTGGAATTTTCAGACAGTGAAATTTTACGTCTGGATGACTTGTACTGTTACTTAAAATGACGAATTTAATTTTAACGTTAGTTTGGTATTTGCGAAAGTGTTACACGTGCCGTGATATATCATCGATAATATCTTTCAAATCTAATTAGTATTCACGTTAAGTTTATGACTCGACTACTAACACGGAACTAACAACTGTGAAACCAGAAACTTATTCGCGGGCATGGTTATTTAGACAAAATAATTAATAATATTCAAATCTAATGGCTCTATAAATTTTCCAAATTCGCGCTCATGCGTTGCATTATGTTCGTATTAATTTTCAATTTGAAATTTCTTTCCAGTCGAAAAAACTTCCAACTTAATTTGCAGAAACAGTTACAACAGCTAGATAATATCGGACGTAACCGCATGCCGCGAAATTTAATAAACATATATTGCTCTTTAAAATATTCAGATATTCCTTCGCGCGAGTCTTGTTTCCCACGCGTCCGTTTCATTAGAGCGAATTAATACGTAACGAATTATCTAAAAACGCTTTCCAATCGCGCTGAAACTCGTTAAAATCAATTAAAACGAAATGACAGATTATTAATATCCTGGCAACGCTGACGTATCCAGCTGGACGTGTTGCTTTTCATTAGGCGTTGGTGGCTGGTCAGCATTTAAAAGCGGTTTAAGAGGATCAATCAACCATTCCGGTGAAACACGTTTTGCGTATCGATAAAACGTTACTTTATGGCTCGTAACCGCGGCGAATGTAGCGGTAATAACCGTAACATTAATAATTAGCCGGCATGTAGTGTGTAACACGCTGTCATGCGACTAATGCGGTTGGAAACGCTCGTAAAAGCAATGCTTCCGATATTTCGCCACTTCTTTCGTCCTTTGTTGTTGTTTTTTTTTGTTTCTTTTTTTCTTTTCTTTTTTTTTCTTTTTTTGGTTTTTTCCCCTTCTCTCTATTTTTCCATGTTCTGTCCGTGGACGTGGACGAGGCATCCGGCAGTATACACCAGCCTCCGGTGTATACGATCTCGTCGAAACGACTCGGTCGGTTTTTCATCGGTCATGGACGATGCTCTGTAGAGCCCGGGAACGATCGTTTAATACGACAGTCGACATAAATCAGCGAATCGAGACCCAAGTACCACTCGAGATCTGAAATTGTACCGTTTAATCTGCCGATAATAGGCATTTCCAGCGTGGAGATACGTGGATACACATATTTGTCTAGCTTGCTGCGTGCAACTGTTTCAACTGGCGCCGATCTGCTCCATCCGTTGCGCAGACGCCGGACAATTTCGTTCCGTTTTGCCGTTTCGACACTCGGCCGTGCGAGGTCAAGCGTTTGTTTCGACTTTATTGCCGTTGTCCGTTCGATCCTTTAATTAAATCATCCCAAGCTGCATCCTTCTAATCTGGACGATCTTTGGGACCGTGTGCACGCGCGGAAATACTTCCGCCAGAACTGACGATATTTCGGATGTTTTTCACGCGAGAATGGAACTTTCTTGGAGAAACTGCTGTAGAAGAATTTTTATGTTTTTCTTTTTCTTGCATTCAGCAAGTAAAATGATTTTGTTCCGATCGAAATTAGAAACTAAAAATTCACGTGAAGGTCTACGACGAATCTGAGTGATGAGTAATTTTTATTCTTGGCAGTTGGTAATATACGGTGACGAACGAAACTGAACACGCGTGTGGAATTTTAGTATAAATAATATTTTATCGAATGTTTGCACGCAGAATACGAAAAATGTGAAATATGCAGAATGTTGCGGCTCACCCACGAAAATTCTACCAGCGTTATGTTACCATCGCTATTCTAACAGGCACAAACTGCTTTTGCACAGTCAGTTTTGCAAATTAATTTAAATGAAGATACTTCAAACTGTTATGATTTCGTTGCAAGAAATCGTATAAAAAAACGGTATACTTGGGCTCGTTTTAAAGCGTGAAACTCTGAATTCGTGTTTTCTTTCTCCAAAATGTTTTAACATCACGTAAGAAATGAAAAAGTGTTCTTTTTGTTGAAAGGGGTTTTAAATATTCACGCGTATGTAAGCACGGTGTAAAATTTTATTTACGATTAAATCTCTGGTGGTCTCTGGAAAATTGAAGTTCCCTTTCCTTTATAAAATTTGTTTACGACTTTTTCTCGTCATTTCATTGAATTTTGAAAAATTCAAGAAATCTTAACATTCCATCATTTAATTCTGACGTTCGAAGATCAATAAAATGAGTTTGAGAAGTCGTTGTAAAAGAAAAATTTTCAATTTACTCTTGCTTTCTCACTTGCGATTAGAACAATCAAAGTGGAACTCCCACGACCGAGTACATTGTTCAGACGAAGATATCGACGATTTTCCATCATTGTCTCAGTTCAGTCATGCTGCCCGCTAAAAACGTAAAAACAGGCGAAAGAAGGGGATATTAAAAACGAGTCTCGAGCATCGAGATGCATCGTCACTTGAGATATAGTATGCTGACAGACTTATCTAATAAACAGTCAGCGACTTGGTGGAACAGCATGAGTGGCCAGACTAGCTTCGGTAAGCCTTCGGCTTTGCGAACGTAATCCAGCGAAGAAACGAACGAATGGTGAAAAGAATATTACGGAGCACATGGTTTATAGCACAAAGTGCACTGAAGGCATTTACAGCGTCGTTTGCCGTATGACATATGTTCGACTGAAGAGAAGACCACTTCTTCAGTAGTCGAATAAACGGCCACGATATTATAGAATCCATCAGCGTCTAAGCCTAGACTGTACGAAGTTGCCTCCGTATTATCGTCGGCTCGTGTAGTTTCACACCGTCAACGGGGCTTTGCATTAACGTTTTCTTCCAATCGCTGCTCCCTCTCGCGCTATCTGATTTCGCTATAATCCCTCTTGCCTACCGTTCGCGCTCTATCATCCGCTGAACACAGAATAGACGTTACCAATATCCTGGCTGTAACCATCGGCTTTGCCAAGCACGATCCTACGATTTATAATCCGGATTTATTATTTCGTTGGTTAACGCACGCTGAAATCCGAAATAACGTTCCGTCGAATTGTTTCCTTAGCACGCTAGATCGCGGCGATTTACAAGGGTATTTTCTATTAATTCCGCTTTCCTACGCTCGTCCCTTCGCGTGAATTCTTCCCGTGATTCTATTTGTAGACACCTTAGTGGATTTTATTTCTGTTCCATGTGCACTCGTGAGTTCTCTCGGGGCGCCATTTGATGCTTATCGTAATTAAACTGTGAATTTATGTACATGAATTTACGATGTGGATGAGGTTACGATCACGTTATAAATTTTTTCACACCCAACAACGAAACAACGAAACGAGACTGATTTGTTGTTCGCTGCGAAATTTCTACATCGATCTGGCATTCGTGTCTCCTCAGTTTGAAGAGCAGTGCATCGCGATTCGACTGATCAAAAATACTACTCGCGGACGCGAGTGCAGTCACGGAAAAATTGATAAATCACGAGCAGTATTTTCCAAGAGAAAAGAACTACCTGCCGTGCAAAATACATAGAAAAGAGTCCCGCATCTGCTCACATCCATAAACGATATCACCGAGATTCATCCGAGATACACACGGCACGCTCTCTCTGTTCTACGAATAATTCGACAATCTTTCAAGCAATCTCTCGAATGTACCAATGATTTCTCGTTATAGGCTTCGTTCTTTTTCCCCCCCGCGCCTTGTCGGCCGTTCGAAGGCCGAGCGCGCGCATTGCACCGTGTGCATTTGTCGGTACAGCATGTCGGATATAGAATATGGCCGAAGATGGCACACACGGCACGGCACGGCGTGGCTGTGGTTCGCGCGACGATGAGCGCGGCACCGGCGGTAACTCCACAGCTCGGTTATTATAAATTCTCTGGTAGTAACCGGCGCGGAGTAGGTAGCTGCTACGTAGCTCTACGTACTTGGATAATAGTCTGGAACAAGTACCTCCACGAAAAGGGCGAGGTCAACTCGTCTGTCGCATATTAAAGACAGGGAGGGCCCCGCGTGTATCCCTATCGCGCTAAAGGCTGGAATGCGCATACGTGGTTCTCCGTAAGTGGCTCGTATATTGGGACGTATGTCTGGGTAGTATCGAGCAGGAAGAAATTTCCCTTCGGCATCAAACACGGTCTATCGCTACCCTCGGATTCATCGCGCGTCCGCGGAGAAAAAGCACGTTAGAGAAAGCTACGTTACCCCGAGACCGAGAAAGTCTCGCGAGTTTATATGGTACTTCGATTAGTTCTCCACTGTAGGAGACGTATCCGGTTACCGGACGCAATCGACGAATTGTCGACGATCTCGACTTAACCCGAGGTGTCGATCTGGAATTTTCGACCGAAAGACAGTTCTCCGCGAAAGAATTTCAAACGGCTCGGTACGCAAAGCATGCACGTACGGACCGTTGCCGTATTGCGTTACAACAGTTTGCAACTACTTGGAAGATAATTAACGTCACGTGATCCCCTGGAAGCGTCTTAGTGTCGTTATCGGGCAAAGTACACTGGTTGGGCGCTTTGTACTTGCCACGGGACTCAATACTGTCGACCCGAGGTATACCGTTGGCGGTTGATCGTAAAATTAGTGGCACGTCTTGGCAACTTGTCCGGAGTAAAACTAAATTCCTCTGCAGCGAACGAGCGTCTGATTACGTCATCGTTGGAAACAAAAACGAAACAAGAACAACAAGATCAGGAAGAATGGATTTTTCGATCGAATCGGCCGACTACCGATCGTTAACGATCGAACTACCGATTGTTCCGAGGCAGATCGTTAACGATCTTTCACCTGACGAAGAATTCTTCGACGCGTGGGTGGCAAACTCGCGGACGAGAACGTGAAGGAGAACGGAGAGTGGAAAAACATGGAGGCAGAGGCAAAAAAGAGCGAAGCAAAGCGATGGAAAAGAGAAGAAGGTGTAAAAACCAAGGGAAGAATTGTTCACGGACAGATGACCGAGAATATTTCAGGTCTTTTCCTTTGGAAAATTTTCGGAATAGTTCTCTTTTAGTCGTCTTCTCTGTCGACTCTGTCCTCGTCCGTTCCGACTCCACGTTGGTCTCTCCTCTCTGGACTCGTTCATAAGGCGGATTCACCACCCCGAGGAAATTTCCATAGAGAGCGCCGAACCTCCGCGGAAGTATCCGTACAAAGGATTGCTTTATGAATTTGCGCGAGATCTATCTGGCCAAGACGTGAATAGTATGCACCTGCTGCAACCGTGGAATGAGCTACGTGCGGCAGTTCCTATTAACCTTCCTGCCCGAGTCACGTCCTCCGCCCGAATATTCGCCCGAATTTCCTCACGTTTTATCGTCCAGCAGCTCTGATTTCCCCGCGACCGAACTAACGACCTAGACCGGCCATAATCGTGCCCGTTCCTCGCGATTTCGCGAACGAGGCGAACGAGGGCCCCTCGACGGCGGTCACGCAACCGTGCACACTCGCACGTGCCGCATTCAAAAATTGCTGTCCCAGTCTTCGAAACACGCACACCTTAATAACGTTTCATACAGAGAAAGAGAGAGAGAGAGAGAGAGAGAGAGGTACTCTCTGTGTACTTTGTAGACCCGAAGCTTCGGGTGCTTTTACCTCGAGGGGGGTGAAACACTGCTTGAACGTTGCTGTTGACTCTTGAAGATGCCGTCTTGAAGAGATGATTATCGTACGAAAACAGATAGATGGCGTATTAATATTGGATACTTAAAGTAATCACGACGCTGTTTGGACATCGAGAGAACATGGAACAAGAATACCGTTTCTTTTTTTTTCGCATTTTCGAATTCTTTGTCCTCGTTTCTCAAGAGGCAATTTTTGGATTTTTCAGAAATTTACGTCAGTCGATATTCTGACAAATTCTACTTGTATTTAACGGTAATGGGTGTAGTGTGTGTAAACGAAGTTTCTTAGTAGAATATGACACCAGTCAGACAAGTTTAGGGAAACTCAACGTAACAAAGATGAATCTTTTTTTTTAAAGCGAAATTGAACATTGACACGGACAATGTGTAGAATTTTGTTACAACGTTCACTATCAAAATTTAATTTCGTCAACTCAAATCAAAAAATTTTTTTCGTACTTTCTCATCCATTACTTCGTACAAAATTCTTCTTCCAAATTTACAAAACATATCTCCCTCGCGAACGAAGTATTCTCCAAAACATTCAACGATCCAAAAATGTTAGAGCTTTGGAGAACCTGGCGAGGAAATATCGGAGAATACTCCATCGATAGAATATTCGACGAAACAGTCGATTCTCGCATCGATAGCAACATCGGTTTCGCCTGGTTCGTCTGCCTGACTCGCTAAACGAAAGAGCGACCGGTTGCATTGTCCCTTGGCAGATCGGGCGATCGAGTCGAAATAACTGCCGAGTAGAGGCATCACTGCCCCTCCTCTCTCCCTTATCGCTGTAACTAGGATCTTTATCGGGAAAGATTTATCGATCGGTAGCGTCACGGCGAGCTGCTCGTAAAAATATTAATTAGTCGCTGAGGGGGCAGTATATAGGTTGCGGTCAAGCTTGGTATGCGATTGCCGCGTGCAAGCAATGCCCGTATTCGTTGACTTAGCCGGTAACCAGCTCGAGCCGTTGCATAAGTAGCCTACATAAATTGCCAGCTGAGTAGCGTGTACCTCGAACAATAAAGAGGCCAGGGGAAAGGGACAACGGCGCGACGAGCAGAGAGAGGAACACACACACACACACACACACACACACACACACACACACACACGCGCGAAAAGAGAGAGAGAGAGAGAGAGACATCGTTGTACGCGGTGGACATGCACGCATGTGCGCGCAGAAGAAGAGGAAGCCAGAGGATGAGAGCCAGTTGACACCAGTGGAATCACTTCGTTACACTTGTACGAAATACAGTTGTTCGCAAAAGTATTTGAATACTTTCAATGAACGTGTTGCGTCGCTTGCATTGTGCATCATATACAGCGGCAGTATTGTAACTGCACCGACGACAATGAAAAATTGTCGATAATTTAAGCTAACGTAAAAAAAAGATCCACGGTGGTCTCATTTTCAAAGCGTGAAGATGATTTTACGTCTTGGCAAAGGATACTTGTCTTTCTTGAAAAAATTTTTTTCGCGTGAAAAATTCGGACGCGTATAGAAATATTGAAGAATTTTTTATTATACCTGGTGCGATCTTGAAGATTTTTTTCTCTTTTTAGAAATACCCCTTTTTCGCTGTACGCTTTTTTTTACCATTTTACAGAACTGGAAACATTTAGAATTTCTTGAATTCTTGTCGTTCAGTAAAACAAACGTTCATTAAAATGGCGACAAAAAACCATACAAGTTAAGAAATCTTCATGAGAAGGAGATTTCAATCTTCGAAATGACGATAAATCTAGTTACGAGAAAAACGTTTCAATGTTCTTACTACACGTGTTTGAATTTTTACAGTTTCCGAGGGAGAAAAAAAGTATCCTCACTTTTCCACACGNTCAACTTTTTAAATTTCTAATTAAAAAACTTCCAGTAATTTTAAACTTTACCGTTTTAAAAAAAATTTGTTAGTTTAATTTTTTTTTTTTTTTTTTTTTTCTTTACGAAATTATGTCAGTTTAGATTATCGACAATTTTTCACTGTCACTGGTACAGTTATACCACTCCACTGTATATTACAGTAATCACTTTGAAGTTTCATTAAATTTCATTTTAAAGACTTCTTTCATGATTGCATTGGCTAAATTTGGAACGAATCTTGAACCCGTTTACGGTTACAAATACAACGGAATATATGCCAATAAAGCATATAACGCACATGAAATGTTCGAATACTTTCGTAAGTCACTGATGACGTACTACGTGATGACGGCCCACGTGTGTTTGTAAAGAGACCTGCCCTGCAAACAGGTGAGTCCGTGTGGGTTTCACTCGTATATCCTTCGTAACGGTGTTTATGAGAGGTTTCAGCCTGAGGATCTCGAGAATTCGTCAGACGAGACAAACCAAAGTTTCAGCCAGTGGGTGTTATCAAATCGGTTAGCAAGACTATTGCACTTGCGACTCGCCATATACATGGTAAAACAGCTTTGCATCGTAATGACGAACTCTCCACTTCGGACAGTTTATGAAAATTGCTGTATCGTCCGTTAAAGCGACGGATAGAAATAGGATATTTCGCGCGTTCCTATTACGTGCTGTTCCTTTCAGTCAGAATTTGACTCTCGGACTTGACAAATTGCATCTGCTGCTCTTACTTAGAGAAAAAGTATTCGGGATATTAGTTTGTAATTTACTGGTATTTATATTTGCTTAACTGATCTACGACCGTATACGATGATTTAATTATTAGTAAATAATGCTAGCGTGTCTTGTTTTAATTCTTGCTACGTTCGCTAGTTTTCCGTGTTGAGTTTCTAAATGTATACATGTCTGACTAATGTCACATTCTACTTATAGACTTTGCTCATTTCTTACGTACGTGTTTCAATCGACGTAATGAAATGTAGAACTTATGGTACTAGAGTTTCAAAATCGATGCACCTTCACCACTTTTCTATTGGGTCCCTAAATTTATGTCTGACTTGTGTCACGTTCTATTTATCTGATGCGATAGTAAACGAAGACATTCCTAATGAAAAGCAGGATAATGAAATGAGGAATAAATTTTTCTGTGTTTAAAAATTTCTGTCGCAGATTTACAACATTTTATCTATTAAAAGTACTGTTCAATTCCGTCAGTCGTGATTCAGTATAACTAAAAACTATAAATGGCTCTTCAAATTGTATTTGTCAGAAACATTGCAGTTGCCTCGTTATTTAGAAATATAAATCTTTCACGTAACACACGCAATTAGGCAGATCGCAGATCGTTTCATTACGAAAATTTCTTTTAATTTCTTTAAAAGAATCTTTCTTTAATTAATTTTTTTAAACTCTCTTTTTTTTAATTTCTTTAAACTCGCGTAGTTCAATAAAACGAAAATTTCTATTAATAAAACAAAAAAACTATCGAAAATACGAAACGAACGTTCCCATTCGTCAACATTCCAAACTGTAAATTAAACGAACCGAATCATAGTCGACCGGATAATTACCTCGATATTTGCCTTTACCTCTGTCAAATAGATAGATACGATAGCAGGCTGTCGTAATGCTCGTTGTCGAGAAAAAACGAAAGAAAGAAAGAAAGAAAGAAAGAAAGAAACTCCCCTGTGAAATTTATTGCGCAACCGTGCAATTTACGAGACAGATATATTTGATGATGATGAAAACTCTTTGAAGTCGAGCGTGGGAGGTTATCGCGCTGAGAGGTCACGAGGGTCGAGGACCTTTTGCGAACCGGCCAATGAAATCTGGTTTATTACGCGTATCCGTTGCAGGTTCGGCTACTCAGACTAGAAAATGAATTGTAGTTTTCTTTTTCGAAGGTGGCCGCGCATAGAGCACACAGTGGGAAATGTATCGGTGCCGGATTTATCGAATCGCTCGCGCGAACAACTATACAGCTGATTTAATAATACGCGCTGTATCGTGTGTGGACGATCTCGAGTCCGACAGGTTTGAATCAGAGGAGACGATAAACCGGATCGACGAAACTACGGTGATAATGGCGTTTTTTCGTTTGCACGCCGATTTCTTGGATTCCCATTGGATTCCTGTTTCTCTCTTTCGCCTTTACATTCACCTTTGCTGGGACGCATTTGTCGCTAGACACCATACGCGAAGGTGAAGGTGTTATTTATTCGGGCCAGCCAGTTACGCGTACGCGTTCCTTCGTCGTGGCGTCGCTATTTACTACAAAGACGGCGAGTCCCCTGCCCCCTTTCGGTTAGGAAATGCAAGCTTCGAGGCATTACGTGTTATTTTGGCGCCCGCTTTAACCAGACGCATATTTCACGCGTCCCACTTTCTTGTCACGAATCCGAGGCCGCGGGGCAACCGGTCTCTACCTGCTCGGAAGGAGCTCGCCTGTCGTTTTTGCGCATAGCAGCGCGCCGCGAAGGCATGCACCAAACTGACTTCTCTCGCTCGGCAAACGTCGTCGCGTCGTCGTCGTCGTTGTCGTCGGTGGCGCGTTTAACGGTACACGCCAGATTGGAGAACCGTCCGCCGGTGCCCCGGTCGTTACGTTTGGTCCCACGAGGAACTTTGCCGCCTGGTTTACGAGGCTATCGAATCGATAAACAAGTTCACTTCGGAGAGAGAGATTAGTCCGTTTCCTCCATCCCTCCGGCAGCAGGTCTACTAGGATTATCGGGATTACTCGCGAGGAAGATGCAGATCAATGTCCCCTTATATTTCCGAGCGCGAGCAGAATAATCGCGATGCTTAACTGAATCGATAAGGGTGCGTACGCGCGCGCGCGTGTGTGTGTGTGTGTCAATGAGAGAAATCTTTCTCTTCGCCGATGAAAAACCAGACTAACTGGACAAACAGGAATCGTACGCGTAGCCAGGAGTCACCGGGTGAAGCTCTGTTATCGAAAACTTTAATTTCCTTAATATCGTCATCGATGCTGCGCAGCTAATTAGAATCGATCATCGTACAGAGTGAGGAGAGGAGAGGTCAGTCTCTCAGGAGTGTCACATGGTACTGACCCCGGAGATCAGTGTCCAACCTCTAATTTCCTCCCGTTACCTCGTATCTATACCGTTGTGTCGTATCTATACGTGGTCACACTCCTACGGCCAACCCTCCCCACTCTCCTCTCCTCGCCATCCCCGTTCACCTCTTGCTCCTTGTGTTGTCGTCGCCTATGACCCGACCTGAATGTACACAACGGGGCCAATAGCAATTACGAGTAGCTATATGGTCCTCTTCGTGAACAATGAGCCGATCGTTTTGATCAAGTTATGGCACGGACCTGGAACAGCTCGCCTTTTCGAAACGTACAGTTCACGTATCAAGATACCGCGCGCTAAATCATTTTCGTTGGCCGTCGGCCGAAGAGAAAGCGGAATTCACCAGTAAATTGGTTAAATTCGTCGCGGGGAAAATGTTGATTCATCACCGTCGCTGTGTGATTTCCGAGTTTGAATACGCATTCGTAGTTTAAGGAGATTGTATCTTTAGTACGGCCGAACGAATATGTCAATGTTTCCATTAAAATAGCGTCGTCACGTTGTCGTTTAATTAACGGTTAATTAATGTTTGCGGAATAAAATTCACAGAGTTACGTACACGCGTGTGCATAAACTTTGAGTTTGCAACTGAGCAAATAACTTGGTTTTGCAATATCGAGTCGAAAGTACATCGTCGCGCGTTTAATCACGATTCAACGTCGCTAAATACAGCTTGTATGTGTGTAATCAGTATAACGCCAGTCAGAGACCATTGGAAGACCCATGACAAAGATTAATCCCCTTTATTATCATTTCCGTGACACTGTCATTCTAACGATTGCCCCGGCGTTACTTACACGAGCTGCGAGATTGTCCGGGAGGAATAAACGTAGTTAAACGACTAGGTAATCGTTCCATTGCCAGCTCCAATGAATACACGCCATGAGAGTCTTGACACCTGACGCATGATCAATGACACCTATTCTTCAACATCGTCGTAATTTCGCTTATTTTCTGCGAAACAACTTAATCCCGTATCACGCGCGAAAGCCTGAATTTAGAGCTGCTCGCGATAAGGATAAATCGCGCGAGGCAAAAACGAAGATTTAAGATTTCGACTTGGTCACGCTGTGAACTGCAAGTTTATTGTATTTGCTACAATCACGATTTTCGAGTTCCCAGCGAGAGGAGTGGGGGGGAGGGGGGAAGGAAAAAGTCTCATAACGTGTACGAGAAACGAGTACGAGCGAAACGACGGATGAGAAATTGTACTTGCAGCGTCTATTGGAGTTGCTGCGATTTTTTTGCCGGTTCACATACAAGCGAATTCGGAATAGCCGGATATCAACGGAATCATGATCGTCGTCAAACGGCACACGATCGCGCGGCGCGTGATGAGCTACACCGCAAGAATATACACAGAAGAAAATTGAAGTAAAGTCAAGCTTAAGTGTTTACCCACGTTCTCAATTATATACGATGAACCCTTGGCACCAAAATAATTATCTCCCGCAGCCCGTTACTCGGGACTCTCGAGCACAACAGTATAAATCGGCCACCTTGCACAGCCTCTCTCTCTGTTCTTGTTCCACGTTTTAATATATATATATATATATATATATATATATATATATATATATATATATAAATGTACAAGAACGTTCAGAAACGGGTTCCCAGAGAAGCATGAAAAAAGATGCTCGAGTAGCGTAACACCGCGAATAAATTGTTGCAAAGTTCTATGAAGCAAAGTAAAAGTCCTTGATGATCGAGCGTTCGCGGTACAGGGTCGCACGATTCTTTGAATAACTCGTGTGACGTAAGAAGCAGCACTTTTCGTTCCGAATAGATTTATACCGAGAATTTAATCAAGAGCAATTTCGAGAAGAAATCCTGGAAACTTCTTCTCGAAAACAAAAACAAAAAAAAGAAAAAAAGAAAAGGAAAAGTAAATTCCCGATTACGCGAAATAAATTTCTGCCCAGGCAATATTTGCAAATTATCTGTCTAACAATGAAAACGTAGAGAACGCGTTTCACGCGATTAAGCGATAGCTTAGCTAATTCAATACGACTGTGTACCCCCTAATAGCAATTACAAGCCAGCAGTTATACCCGAGGCGTGTAAATTCCGATTTAGTTATATGATTAGAAGATCGTCGAGCCATCGGGGAAAGTAATCAATCGGGGATAGGAGGAGTGGAGCACAGTTAACTCGAACGTAATAATTATCATGATCTCTCGTGAGGTTGGAGATTCTTCGCTTTGAGCCTCGCGAATCTGCCCCGGTCTGGTAAGGTCTGGTAAGAGGGTATTAGGAGGTTGGAATAGGAGAGCGAACGAATCTCCACGAGCGAGATTTAATGCGGGTCTTATCAAAGAATGTCGAGGTCTAGATAAACCGATATAACCTTATTCTGACATGTGAAATAGAGCCACGGCCTGGACTTCGAATAACAGTAAATCGGTTCCATTCCGTTTATACGACATTTCGATTAGTATCTCTGCCGCTGCCCTCCGCTTGCTTTGTTGTCCGTCGCTTTTTCTTCTTCTTCTTCGTCTTCTTCTCCTACGTAGAAATTATTCTCTCTTTCTCTCTCTCTCTCTCTCTCTCTCTCTCGATGCAACGATTCAAGAGGTTAGACAGCTTCCTATTGGAAAACACTGTCCTCCGTGGCCGATTAGAGAGAGATATTCTAATTTATGATAGAAAATATCAGTCAGGAGATAGGCCACGGATTCTTCGTCTAACGGTATACCGGCGTACTTATTTCATCTGCACGTTTCGATCGACACTTCCAACTAGTTCTACTTTATTAGCCATTGTTCGTGCTATCCGTAGAGCGCATTGCGAATTTATTTACAACTTCGTTTGTCTTCTTTAATTTAAATACATATCGTGCAAAATATAATGTCGCCTTTTTCTTTTTCTTTAATTTCACGATTAGTCGAAAAGAGAAATTAAATCTATAAATCTCCGTTCGAAACAAAAAAAAAAGACAAAAAGAAGGAAATCGCGCGATAATCGGTTTTCTTTTAACTTTAGAGGTGCTAATAAATTTTAGCCCAAAGTTGAGAAGTGAAAAGCAAAAAAGCAAAGAATTGACCTTTATTTCGTTTTATCTCATATATACGGGCGATTATATATATATATATATATATATATATATATATATGTCCTGTGCGAAAATTTAATGAAAATATTTCTAGCCAAAGGATCTGCTTTTTCAAGTAGTCGCCGTGCGAGCATTAATGTTTCAGTATTGACGCTCATTTACGTCAAATGGAGAGGCTTTCGGCCGCAGCTGCGCGGCCAGCAGCGCGCGCTTTCCAAAGAGGTCAGTCAGTCCGGCGCAATTTTCATGAGCGAAATCAGAGAACATCGCAGTGGCCACCGAAAAGGTCCGGGGGATGGACAAATATTGACTTTTATGCCGAGCCAACTGTGAAAACGGGCGGGATAAAACGATAGACGACGAGGAGGAACAAAGAGGAGTACGAATGGCGAAAAGGGAAATGACGACGGGAACGAGATAAAGGAAACGATTGGAGGACAAATGATAAAATCAACACGACGACGAGTGAAAAATCGCGCGTGAAAAAAGCACTTTCCAAGGAAACAGAAATAGAAAGTCGACGAGGAGGGAATATACAGTCTATATATTGTGTAATGGATAATTTTGTTCTTTGTTAATCTACCGTTCGGGTAGTGCAGTTGGTAACGAAGCATTGATCGATAATTTGATCTAATAGCATCCTTCCTTCGTTCGAACTATTTGTTCTTCCTTCCTATCTCTTTCATCGCTAATTTATCTCTCTTGTCAAAGGTGGAGATGTATTTCCGCAATTCTTCAGCTAGGGAGAGAATTTCTCTATTTCTCCAGTTAATTAGTTTCTTGGTGATTTTAGTTTCGTTACTACGAGAGGAATTTTGTTGCCGGATAGAACGTGCTGTAATGACTGATTGCTACTAGACACGTGTGTCAGATACTTTGATATTAATCTACAAAATAAACGAGTGTAATTAATATATTGTTTATAACGGAACTACACTAGTATTACCAGACTAGAATTCACGATTCGTCGTTGATTCTAATTCAAGTTTAATGATTACCAGACAATCGAATTCATTGCTACAATCAATTTATTTAACGAATATTACGCAGTCGTAGAATTCGTTAAATAAATTGAAAAAATAAATAAATAAATGAAACGTTCAATTACTCAGTAAAACGCGCGAATGAACGAGACTGCTCATCAATTGATGTATAGGGATCATCGGCAATATTCATCAGATCTTAGGTAACGATCTTGCGGTTAGTAATGTAGCTTCTTGAAGTATAGATTACCGTTAAAGGAGATCGCTATCGGAATCGGTAGACCACCCATGACGGAGTATCACGAAGGGTCGAATAATCTTTTCCACGAGGCTAGGAAGCTGTGCAGCAAGAGAGCTGGCCGATACTAACGAATGGTTGCAACTCTCGAATCCACCTATCCCATTTCGATATTATTCCTACGTACAGCTCGATATCGATGAAATGAAACTCGAGAGGGCGAGTCTTTCGAAAGGAAATTTTTATACCGACGCGCAGAGACAATTTCAACAAACTGTCGCTGCTGCAGGCATCCATTGTTCAACGTCGATCGCTATTTCGATCGCGAAATCGAAACCTGTGTGATTTCCGACATCCAAGAAGACAATGGCCGAGCTACCATTCGAAATAGGCAAGCCGATCATTATAATTTTCCATCGATTTATGGACAACATCACCGTTCTGACTACTAGCTGCACGAAAAGTGCTTATTACGAGGATCTCGAACGACGTTACGATATTTAATACTTTCCTTATTCGTTGACAGAATACGAAGGGAAATTATTGGTCTTCGATGCGCAAGTGATTTATAATATCGATATAGTTTGAACGAACAAAAATGGCTAAAATATATATTTTTTTAATTTATCGTTATTTGCTCGTGGTAATATAGAACGAAGTGGATCGGTTAGAATATTTTCGTGGTTAATTCTTTAATATGGTCGAGAATTTTTTTTCGGAATTATTTCGAAAGTTTATTTGCAAATTTTGATGATCCAAACTTTTTAATGCGACAAACTCAAACAATTCGAGAGGACGAAACGTTTCTAAAATTCTAATATAACTGTATTATATAAAATTGAAAGGTATAAATTCGAGCGAAAAAATGTGGCGCGAAATGAACGAGTATAAATTGCTGTACAATCGGAATATTCAACTAAAACGAGACACTGGAGTTTACAAAGTTTTTATTCCCCCCCAACGATATTGAATTCGTCGTTTTGACGTGCATCAGCAAACACGCATCTTGAAAATTGGAGAACCGCGTTTCAATTGAACGAGCGTATCATTTGCAAACAGAAGTTGCTACTTGTCCACGGAAATTTCAGCTCTCGTCGGCTATAGAATATCATTTTTCAAAGCGAGTAAGGATAACCAGAATGGCAGGGAGAACACCGCGAACATCACGTTGTTGACCAAGTGGCCCGAAAGATCGTCGGAATTTTCGAAAAATCAAGACCAGAACACACACACACACACACACACACACACACACACATACACAGNTTTGCGAAAGCAGTATTCTAAACGTCTACGTATCAACACGTCGCCAGTGTTTCGCTAAATGAATTCGATGTTAACTCAAGTCCAACATAAATTAACAGGTAAACCCGTTAAAGAGCAATAAATACCGAATTAAAAGCCAACACCGTTCGTCGACCCACTGACGAAAATGACATTTCACGTTGCCGTGCGTCTAATTAACTAGTAAATTTTAAATCGATCGGACGCAAAAACGAGCCGTAGTGACCGCGTATCTTCGATTACGCGCAACTATGCAATTTGCTGCACCGTATATCTCATGAAAGTCAAAGCATCGTATCCTGGTTGACAAGCATATATCGTCCGAGTTTTAATTGACACGTTAATTTCCTACCTGTGGAGTCTAACTCTAATCACGAATGTTGTAAAAATCACGTAATTACTTCCACCGACGGGAATATGTAACCGAGGCATGTAACTGGACGATTTTAACGTTACTAAGGAACGCTCTTGAGATCGAAGAACGAGAGGGAAGCATTTCATTGGTCATAAATCAAAATCAAATGGTATGAAAATTAACGGCAACGTTTCAGTTCGAATTACCATTCCAAGGAGATTCATTGCACAGGGAGATCAATTTTCAGGGAAGGAAATGTGTTTCTTCTTCTCTACGCGCCTTCGGTTGGATGACCAAATGTGAATTTAATTCGATGATTCTTCCTTCATTTTTGAAAGTAATTGTAACTATAAAAGTAAACTATCTCTTGCGCTGTGTCGTAAAATACATCTTCTCCTCCGAGCATACACCGAGCAATAAGAGAAAAAGCGGCATAAATTTTCTGTACTCGCGTGGTATCTTTCGGTTGTAAATAGTCGAGCAGAATGATTTGTACCTTGAAATCCGCCGTGCACTGCGCTCCGCGCCAGCCTCTAGATGGCAAACTTAGTCCTTCCCAACTTTCTTTAAAATTATCTTTATCGTTTCATTATCCTATAGCCGGTGAAACTCGTCTAAGCTCGCAGGCAAATGCCTTATCTCTCCGGAAACTAGTTCAATTACTCAACAGTGCCGAAAGAGGATCTCAGCAACATGATTGCAGATTATGTCACTGCTAAGTTTCTCGATGTTCCCTCGCGAGCAAAACTTCGCTGACGGATTACTAGCTCAAGGACGGCCGAACTGCGAGTAAGGTATCTATCGTTTTGTTACTCGTCATCGGGGAAAGGGGGGGGGCAGGGAACATTCCATTTTATGCTTCCGTGACACCGTAGTACGCGACCGCGTTTCATTTCAAAGCAACTGTAATTTGCCAGACGAAACAGAGATCACTATAGATCCGTGTATGCGCTCCGCGTGATATTTGGAAAGTCAATTACCATACACGCGCGAAGGTAATTCTATGCATTCCAAGGGAGTTTTGAAGTGTCAAAGGTGCGATAGTGTACTAAATATTTCAGCAATAATTGAAAAAAAAAAAAAATTTCCCACGAGGCGACGTGCAGGTGAGTTTTAGAAAGACGGGTTGTTCAAATTTTTCTGACATCGACAAACTAAATGATCGATTTTTAGAAAATTATGCCTTAATTTTTGCTTTTAGTACGAGTGAATTTATATGTAATATTATATTGCCGCAGTGGCTGTTAGAGTAAAACTCGAAGAATTCTCAATTTGAATTTCTACCAATAAATATCACGAAAGGTTCGAACCAGTCGAAAACACGAATCCACACTTCGTTTCGATCCGACTGAAAATTAGAAATATTAATATCCGCTCAATATGCTCGGATTCTACGGCAATCGAGCAAACGTCCAAATAAATTAACGGAGAAAACCAGTTGTATCATTTTCAATCGCGCCATTCTTGTTAGGAGGCCTGAGATGCCGTTTCTGAGGTCACCAGCGGGTTTACATCCAGTCAAGGACGATAAGATTGATTTCCACCAGTCTTTACGAACTCTCTGCGAGGCCTCGCGTCGAAGGAAACTAGTCTTGTTCGCAATTTACACGGCTTGTTAGCCGCGGCGTTAATGTTACGTGGCGTTCGAGCATCCCCCCCCTTCTCCCCCCCTCCACCCTTCCTCAAGATGCATCTTTTTCCCGCGTGAAAATAACATCGAGGTAACTCGTTAATACTTTATATCGATGCACTCTCGAATCGACTCGGTGTATCATTCGGATATTTTCGCGACGAAGATTTATCTAAGACGCATAATAATTCTCGCGATAGGCTAGCCATCTGTTTAGCCACGAGCTCGCCGTAATTTCAGAGGATTCAGGGAACGAAGAAACTAGGAGGTCGTGAATAATATTGAAATTTGCATCCAACGACCAATGAATTTTAAATAGTTTCGATGATACGAGAGCAACAAATGTCGACAATTTCAAGACTACGTTAATCCATTGCAGTCGAAACTATTTTTCAACTTTCTTTTTTTTTTTGGCAATTGAAAAGTATCGAGTGTGACTCAACATAAGAATTCTTAGATAAAGATAAAAACTGATGTCACACTCGACAGACGAGTGCAAAGCGTTAATCTACGTGTAAGTAGACTGCGAATTGAAACGATTTTAGTTCAAAATTGTAGTAGAGAATATATTATAGAATTTTGATCGGAAACTAAACTTACGTCAGAATACCATCTCAGGGCTAATACCTCCATTGTAATGACAAGTTGAAAGTTCGTTAGTAAGTTATATCGAAGCCATGCACCGCTCGATTTTCCTTTCAGCGAACTGGAATTAGAACTTGTTGTCGGACTTCAGTCGAATTTCATCGAGTTTTCCCATGTTCTTGTATTTTTAGATAACCACCGTTCTCGATATTGGTTTATTGACGGCAACATTAAGTTTCCCGCTCATAGCGGAGAAAATTTAGTCGCGACAATTGACATTGTTTCGATTGGCATTGCTCTGTTCACAGTCGGCTGAACAGACAAGTGGAGCGAGACTGCCAGCACATCGTATCTATCGGAAAAGAATATTTCGAACAGCGAAGATTTTTCAATGTCAACTGTCCACGAGATCGTAAATATCGGACATTGAAAAACGGTTTTTAACGAGCAGTCTTATCTCAAAGAACAAATAATGCACTCACTTCGTATCTCGGCTCTGTGAACCATCGAATCAGAGCACGAATATCGCATCAAGTATACAAACAATAACGATAAGATTTATTTCGCTATCGATACGTTGCTATTTACTCACAAATCGTATTTTTTATTTTTCGCGTTCCTTCGACACAATGAAACACGTTACGTGGAAATTACCTAAACAATCAGGTTTCCACGCAAACTCACATGTTCCTCTGCGAGAGGAACAATTTCAATTTCGCAGAGAAGAGATTTAGTTTCGTTCCCACCAAACGTTGAATATGTTCCATAGTTTCTGTAGAGTAACAAATGCACACTGAAAGAATCCACAGCTCAGGAAGGAGAAACAGCAAACGCTCGGTTCCAAGGAGCGAGCAGATTGATCTCGTCCCTCGAGTTTAAAACGAGAGGAATTCCTTCCTGGTGCTTTACGATCATCTCTCGTTGGCGAGTCGCGAGGATCGCTTGCCACCGGGGAAGGAGCGTCATTCGATAAGCACCGCGATGAGCGTTATCGATAACAGTTATCTCTGGAACGAACGGCGTACCAACCGAGAGAGCATTCTCTCTTTTGGTTTCCGCCCTCGCTCAATTAGCCACGCGGCCCGCGCTGGCCGAACAGCCAGTTGGAAATTCGCCGCACTTGTTTACCCCCTTTTCGTACATTGAATTTGCTCATTCATTAAACGTCTATCTCGTGAAAGCGAACGAGAGAGAATAACCGGGGAAATATCATCGCGCACTTTGTTCAACACGTTTCACGGTTTGTTTCGATTTCCTACGATTTCCCGGACACTCGCTGTTCTACGGAAACGACGTACACGCGCGCGATTCACTGTTCCGAATGAAAGCCTGGTTTCCGCAGCGGGCTACGAATGATCGGCTACTGGAAGCTGTCCGAAGTTTCAGCTTCAACACGACCACGCGTAATCGCGGACAAGAAATATTGATAGCGGCGATAAATCTGCGGGCGTGGTAATTATCCTCGGCCTCGTTTTGAAACGATGACTATGCGGATGAAGACGCAAAGGCTACGGCCCGTTCAACGGGATTTCGCCTTCTTTCTTCTTCGTATTTAATTAACGACTGACTCAACGGCTGGCATGTCACGCGCAGAAGAGAGAGAGAGAGAGAGAGAGGCGAAATAATGTAGCTTCCACTCAAGGATGATAAGATTGATTCACCTACCCCTGAAACCTCTTGTAAAACCATTGAAGGGCTTTAAGTAATCAATATCGTACGAAAACGAGGAGTATACGAGGCGCAGGGGCGGGAGGGAGGGCGAGGTGGGGTGGGAGAGGGTGAATCTCATTACCCTCTGCAGCTAAGGCCATTGTGCAGCTGAACTTCATTATCCGGACTAATTATTTCAAAGTTAGTCGAACAGTTCGCCACAATGTAATGGCGAAGGAAACGGTCTTAGTGCCGGAGAGGTTTGCAGCTAGACCAAAAAGGAACAAGAAGGAGAAAGACCGACTACGCAAGAGAGAACATAATATCGCTTGGTATAAGGCTATTGCCTTTGTTACCATTCATTAAGGTAATTACAGGAACCGATTTTCTTGCAAATGCCTCCGCGAAACCAGAGAATTGAATATCTGTGTGTGTGTGTGTGTGTGTGTGTGGAAGATCGCCACTGCTGGATATCGAACGCGTGCACCTCGAAAACGTTTACGTATCCTGCTAAAGGGGCTCCGGTACCTTTCCCCGTGGAAACTCTCGGCTGATACTACGTGTACCAATTAGACTCTCTATTTACACGAATTAATTCGATTAGTTGCAGCGTTCGTCAAAGATCGTCTGTCAATGTGACGCTGAAAGATCGATTGCGTATATTTTTGCGTCCTGTCGTTTAAAAGTTATTTCATCTATCGTCTGAACGGAAGATCATCTGTCAAACTCAAAACTGATAGAGGCGAAACTTGTATATCTGGCTACCTGTCAGAAGAACAAGCGTTTTAAGATTCGAAACGAATCTCCAGCACCTTCTGACAAACTTGCAAAAGTCCTTCTCGTCACACGAGTGTTGCATCGTGTGCAATCACACAAATCGACCGATTCGATTGCCTGGTCGATGCAGCACTTTCTCTCGCAGCACGAGATGTCGTAACGAGCTAATAAGCTGTTCGATGGAAAAGAGTACGAGGGGAAAGAGCTGTCCAGCCGACGATGACGAGGATAACGTGATCTTGCACGTCGTGTACACGGCGTCGTGCACACGCGTTGCTGTTGCTCGCAGCGATCAATTATTCCATCGTCCGGCGTACGGAGACGCGGCCGCGAGGGAAGAACCGAAAATTCTCTCCGAGTGGGTGAAATCATCCAGGTGGAAAATTGTTTTGCCGCCATTCACGATACCGTAGAGTGGATAGGTATAACCGTCGCGGATGGGACTTATCGATTTTATTGAGAATACAGCGCGCGGTTCGTCGGAATACGATCCGTGAGAGCGGCATGGACGGGATAGATACCTCGTCCAGCAGTCGACCAGACGTGAAAAACGCGAAATGGAAAAATTTGAAGCGGGGAGGGACCAGGTTGACCGGGATCCCAGTACCGATCCCGGCACACCAGTAGTAGAGTTTTTGCGTTTAATTGAAAAAAAGAGGACACAAGCGGAGGCCGAGCCACTTCTCGAAAGGATCCGATTTAGAATTTCTGCTCCCCTCCCTGCCTTGCCGATACTCATATATACCTCCGATAGCCAGGAATCGCTTGCATTTCGGTAGCCAAGCGATCTCGCCAGCGATCGTGACAGGCCGATCTATGAGGAGATCCTCGACGCACGACAAACCGTCACGACAAACTCTCACGGGAATTTTCAATCCACGCTTCTTTGAACGCCGAATGCGAGATAAATCGCCTTTTGTTCCTTCCCCTCTCTCTCGCTCTCTCTTCTTTTTCATTCACACTGTACCGAAGGAGATTCGATTCCGTGGATTCCCGATCGAACGAAATTAAAAGGATATCGCCTATTCGTCTCGTCGATTCGCGCGCGATTGACTCTGAGATCGCGACAGATAATGTAACGAGCACGCGCGTAAAAGCGGAGACCGGCGAGAGAACTGTCATTCGTGAGAAATTACGTACCTTGGTCGAGTGTCGTTGACTGGGACGATTGGCTGATGGAACCAGGGTAGATCGACGACAGGACGTGGCGGATATCTCACGCAAGATAGACTGTCGTAGCACTCGATGGTTTTCTCTCTTTTACTCTTTCCTTATCTATCTCCCTCTTGCCACCTCTGTCTCTCTCTCTCTCTCTCTTTCTCTTTCTCTCTGTCTCTCTCCCTCGCGTGCCCTTGGACTTGAGCCCCGTTCACGGCCACAACCAACACAGAAATGCTGGGATTGCAAGGCGTGCGGCCACTTTTCCTGCCGGTACCACCAGGTGGGGGGATGTGCCCGGTTGCTGTTGGCAGGTGGAATGCTCAACATCACCGCAACGTACTCACGAATTATTAGTGCGACGGGACGTTCTGCAAAGGCAGAAGGAGACGAGGAGATGGTGGTGTGTTTGCCTGGAAGGTTGGAGGGGGCCGAAGAAGCGGTGTCTTGGAAGGGGATATACGGAAAGGGAGGAAGGCCCCCGCGATTCGGCGGACGAGAGTCCGACGTGTGATTTTCGAATACGTTCACCGGTGCGCTGCGCTTCCGCGGTTTCGCGAAACGAGCCTTTTCGCTTTGCCCTCCCCCTCCGCCCCCTCTTTCGCTTTTAAGGTCTTTGGACGCTAAATGTTCGTGGTTCCTCGCACGCCACGCTCGTGCCAGTGCTTCTTCGCCTGGCCACCTTGGCCTTCGCCAATAATGAACGTTAATCATTTCTTCAATTATATTCCTCGTCGGCGTGGAAACCGAGCTTCCTTTCGTGGCTTTCCGCGTGCAGAAGCTCGTCTGTCTTCAGACGTTGATGATCGTTCTATACGATTCAATTTCCATGGTGTAATTGTCAGTTACGTGGCCGGTGGAAACATCTGGCATAATGAGAATTAAATCCCTTCGTTTGGATTGGGTTTCATGCTCGAACATTCGAAGAAAACAATAATGTGGAAAGAAATTGTAATTTTAACGTGCGATTATTAAGAGAATGTTTAAACAGTAGAACAACGATTTCTTGCTTGTTGAACAACAATTTTTCTTTTCTTATTTCTGTACACACTTCTGGTCTACCTTCTAGCCAAACAACGTTTCTTGCCTCTCGGTGTAACACTTGAATTTCAAATTTACTTTCAACGCGTTTTCGTTGCTGTTAGCTTCTCCAACGCTTTACGTAAATGATTCGTAGACGTTTGGAATATGTAATAAGCGCGATAATACGGCAGTCAATGAGTGTGACGAACAGCTCGTTATTTCTTTAATTACAGTTAGCGCGGTGTACACTTTTAGTTTCCAACCTCTCTGTTCTTCCCGAGAATATTATATTTTGCACTCTAGCTTTCGTTTTTATTTCTTCCTTGCGCGTACACTCGACAAACTCGAGCAGAGTTTGTTTCATCCATTAAAAAAATCCCATCAAATTTTACATTACACGAAACGTATAATAAAATTATAATTTTTACGTTCAGTAGCTTGTGGACATTGAAATTTATGTGATAGCACTCGTTACATCATATTTCCTCGCGTTTTGTAACATTTCTCCTTCCCCCCGCTCACCGCCCGTTTAACGCATTTTTCATTTCGTTAGCTAAAATAGAAATCCGCGGAGAGGACGTGTTCAGCGGATGTTGGCGAATGTGGTCAAACTGACCATTCAATTGCCGTGTGAGTTTTGCTACGTGCACTTATTATGCAATGGAACCACATCCTTGCACTTGATATGCAGCGCAACATCTTTCTTTAAGTTCTTGCCGCGGTCGTTCCAATTTCTGGATGCAACTGCTACGTGTTATGATCTTGGGTTTATTTTTCAATGAGTTTCGCGAGTTGCGAGAAAAAAAAAACATCTTATACTTGCCTAGCTACTGCAATTTGCATTTCATTAACAAGAACGAAATATTGGTCGAAGGATAATTCCAATATATTTCTTGATAAATTTCGTCGATTACATCCAGGAAATCTTCATGATAAAGTAATTTGTTTCCGTTCGAAAATTTCACACTGGAAAAATCAACGTCTTGTTTTTTATTCTTTGAAACTCGCAGAGAAATTCACTTTCATTCCCGTTCGTCAGATTATTGTATATAATCGTATTCATTCAAGTATTTTTACCAAATCGTCATTATTTGCTTGTTCGAATTTCCCGCTATCCTCGAAGTTACACTCGAAAGGAACACTGTTTAGCCGCGGACCATTGACCAAAAAATAACGAGCACTCGTTACAGGAGTACAAGAAATTGTATATACTGCCTGCCAGTGGCGTGAGCAGTCCTGAATTATTCCAAGAACGTGAATTTCCTTTAACCACGGCGCAAGTTTATTTATAACTTCAACCTATATATAGCTAAGTTAGTTCGATCATTTACAATTAGTCACACTAAAGTTTAATCGGCATGCCTGCGGTTTATCGTTGCTTCACGATGTGTTTTATGCCCACTGAGGCTGATGATCTCTGACGATTGATTTGTTACAATGTGATACCGCTCTCGTGTAATCGTTCCAGTTTTCCCTGTCCTGTTACGAGCCGGAAAGTTGATCGTAACGAGCTTACAACTCCTTCAGCACTGACTTCGCGTCTAGAATTACAGTATTTGCATTGATTCCCGATCGGCAACTTGCAAGACGTTGCTCGGAATGTCTTATATCGCGTTGGGATGAGAATCCCGGGCAGAAAGTAGCGCGTTAAAAACTTCGTCGAACTTGAAAAAGTGGTTGGAACGCTTTAATGGATAGATTTGTATGCCGCTAAATACCACGTTTGCTGTATATATACGTGGTCGTAAGGAGGTGGAAATTCATAAAATCCCGCTGAATACCGTAAACGCACGCGTATCGTATTTCCGTAATTATTCTGTCGTGGCAAAAAGATCTTACCAAGCCACGCTCGCTTCCTTTCTAGTTGTTCATTTTAATTTCGTTTTTCTGTATGTCGGTAATTGTTATGTCCATAGGGCTCGCACGCTGCGAACCCGAAAGGATGCGACAAACGGCGGCAACGTGTGAATGTAAATGAACGTGCTCTAGAGCGATCTATCGCGCTCTGAACGATCCCCGAGGCTCTCGAGACTTGATCGTTTTCAATTTGTCACCGTGTCGGTACGCTGCTTGCGATGAATTTTGAACCACCTTTTGCAAGAAACATTATCAATTTGTTAATCATTTGTTATGATTATCGTATCGCAAACGTAACTTTACGCATCGAGTTTCAAATGTATCATGATTTGCCGATCACAGTGTTTCGCGACAAAGAAATTACAATGTAAAGGTAATCTTCAAATTATATTATTTTAGGCTACTTGATCTCGTTTCACACTTCTTGATTTGATTAAAAATTCAACCCTAAATCGTTATACTCTGCAATGGTTACAGTTATATCAATAGAATTACTAGCATGTACGAACATCGTATGCTTAAAATCCGTCACGCGGATTATAAAGAAAAATTGTTTCAACATGAACCTCAATTAAAAAGTCTGTTTTTCATATATTTTATAATTCAGAATAAATAATTTAATACGTTAACAAAAAAAAATACATAAGCACATCCTTCAAATACTCGTCAAATTGACGGGTGTGGTAGTTCTAGTGATACTCGGTAAAGACAGAAAAATTATCTAATCTAAGCTGTTAAACTCAAGAAGAGATAAAATCAATGGTACTCGACTTGAAAAATTCTCATCCTCGTTAGCAGAGACGAAACGAATCGCCTGTCAACGATTCCATCGCAATTAAACATCCTACTAGTTGGCAATTATGCCTCGCGACCATTCTTCACCCGCGAATATCCTAAATCCACGTTATTACCAAAGTCTCTCTCTTTCTCTCTGTGAGAAAAGCTTCTGGCGATACGAGCACGCTGATGTGCGACTCGGCTTTCTCGCTCCAATTCTATAATTACGTGCGATCTGGATGAGTCGTGGATGGTGTAACACACGCGGGATACGCCGAATGAATCGCCGGTTGCTGGTAGCAGCAACAGCAATGGCGTCGCGTTCCGATATTATCGTCGGATGAAATAATATCGTAAATGATTGCCGGTGTACGTGATCTCGTTCTTTAAGCCCCGGCGACTCTGCGGTAATGGTCGCGCCGCATTAGAATGTTGCAAAACGGATGTCGTAAATCTTGCGCGGCTACCACTCGCGGCGGCTGCGCGCGCGTCAAGCGTTTCAAGCGTTCAGGAAAACGTTCAAGTGGACCTTGTCCGAGCGACCTCTTCCGAAGCTTTTCATCAGCGTCATGAGACACACGCTACCCGCGAAGCTTGACTCGCACTCGTCATCGAGGAATTGTCATCGGCGGGGGTCTCTTGACCGCTTGCAAATTGCGCTGGCTGGCTGCTGTCATCTCACTCCCTCTTTTCTCTCTATTTTTTCCAAAGGCTTCTTTTCCCAAGAGAGAAGTTGATAATCCTGGGAACTGTCGTCGACGAACATCGACGGGCAAGTGGAGTAACTGGAGATTTCGCGTCATCGTTTTAAAGGTACACGAGCGATAACGAGCATCGAGAACAGCGCAATAGTTTAGAAATTACAGCGAACGCGCGCGAGTGTTTGGTTCCGTTCCGTGGCTGGTTACGCATCGCGTCGTGGCGAACATTCTAACGGGCCTGTTTCTATTGGTAACTGGCCGGCTTCTTAGCATCCGCGATTAATTTCATGCAGACTGAGGCGACTGACGTTGGCCGAATGCTTCCCGCGCGGGGGTTAATTTGTTGTTCTGCCGGGCTCGTGAACATCTTCGCAGCGTAACGAATTGTTGGAAACGTGTGTGGCGTCTGTTTGACAGAATTTATTTGGCGAAGGATGTTGCGATTGAGGAGGGAATTTAAGAAAAATTTATTTTGGGTTATGAATGGTGTGTGTTGTTTATTGAAATACAGAAAAATGTATTGATTTAGTTGATGGATGGATTTATTGTGTTTAACTACATGAAGTACAAAATTGGAAACAAAATAAGAATTTTTTTCACTTTCTTTAAAATCCAAGATCTGTGTACAATCTAATATCTTTCAGAGTGAATTGAATCATTTGTTTGAAAATTTCAAACGACGCATCACGAATAAAAATCCCTAATTTGTGTTGTAGACAAATAAATTCCGTACGTTCTTCTCCCTGTTCGAAGCGTATGTGTTTTTACACACTCACGACATTCGGCTGAAAATCAACGACAGAAAACGATCGGCGTAGCACAACGACACAAAAAAGATCCGTAATCTTATTAACGATGAAAAGAAGAAGTTGCAAGATTGATCACAGATCGCAATAAATCAGGACGCGTTTAAGCATCGGTAAATTAAGACGATGCTGGTTAATATGCTAATTTTATTCAGGCTAGAGTAGACAGGTATTCATTATATTATATATAGAGAAGTTAATGGAAAGTGTGTTAAACGGCTGATACTTCTATTAAAATTTCTCGTTTTTTCTCTTATTTCTTCGAGATAACAGTGCGCGCTCAGCTTTGTCTACTAATTTAGAATCGGGCCGAACGGATCCTTACGCAACGCAATTATCCAAGATTGATTTAGCTGTATCCTGCGTAAGCAGGATCAGGTAATCAGAGACGCTGAAAAGATGTAAGATACGATACGAGATAGTTCGTCGTAGAATTAAATACATCCTATCCAACAACATGAAAGATCGCTTTCATCTTCATCAGATATATACGTATCTCTGGAAGCATTATCCTGCTCAATTAATGCTTCGTTTTATCGATCGTGTCCGTAAACTCTGATTTTCGGCTTCGGAGAACCGAAACGTCCCTTCTGTGCTCATCGGTGGCCACAGGAAAAATCCGCAATTTGCTGTTGCAAAATCTTAGCGATACATGTGGGTTGGCGCGTTATTGGATATTTCCTTATTGCACCGACTTTTCCTGCACCCACGTTCAAGAGTAATGGCTGCAACGTTTCGCTCTCAGGAAACATAGCGGCATATTTTATCAGAATATTCATACACTGTTTCACGCTAACTGTATGCGATAGATCATTATAGAGTCTGTAACGAGAATCGATATTTTTTTTTTTTTTGCTTTTGTCTTCTTCTGTTCGAACTTAAATTGGTTGATCGTTTGAACATTCTCTTGGTTTTCAAGATTCTGCGAATTTCATGGTTGGTTAATCAAGCGATTTTATTACATCTTCAGTTAACATTGACATTTTCAGAATACTCTAACTTTCTTGCGTCTGTCAAATTTATCACCTGTGTCGTCTTATTCGTAATTTGCACTCGTCTCGCTAGAATAATTCACTGCGTTAATCGAATCAAATAAAATAGATGAGATAGGCAATTAGCTCGATTAAAAAAATTCGAAAATATTTTCCTCCTTTACTTTCACGAAAATGTTCACTTGTGTAAGTATATCCACGAAGAATTCGTCTAGAATCTGAAGAATTACAAGTGAGGAGATTTTGTAGTCACGTTGTTTGTTGTCGAAACTTCCGTCGCCTGCAACGGAGTACAGCATTTTTAAAATTTACACCGAAACGTATTCGCAGGCAGGCTGTAATGCAAAGTCAACAGAGGGAAACAAAGAAATTGCTAGCGTATCTTTGTAAATTTATTGTCGCACGTTACGAATAGTGCAGCAGAGACGAAACTAAAGTATCATAATTCTTCCGATAAAACGGGATAAATGTTACAGCAGTTTCTACGAAGCTGTGAACTAAGGGACAAGTTGCTTCTTCTTATGGAGTGTTACAAGTTACTTCTAAGATGCACTGATTCTCACTCCAATTTCTCGATTTATTTTCGAAAAGGAAAAAAGAAAGAGAACCGTTTTGAATCGCGATTCATTTAGAATATCTTAAAATATAAAATATAAATACGTCAACAACAACGGAGAAAAGAAACGGAAATTTTATTCGTATATTTTTACTAGAAATTATTCGTTTAAGATTCTCGTTGTCGAAGCCACTATTCGAAAAGATTACGAGTTAGCCGTTTTCGATCGTTCCGAGCGTTAAAAGTTCCGATATTTCTAGCGTTAAATAAATTCAAGCGTAATGAAACAGGTTTAGTATTCCGGGCACGATTCAAAGCTCTTAAGGACTTAACAATCACTGCATATCAAATCACTGGGTAATCCTATTTCTCGACAGGGTTAATATATTTGTCGGAATTCCCGGGGGGCTGTGGAGTATAGATTGCTCATTCGCCGCGATCGTGTATGACAAGTAGCTGCAATCGGTATCGAAGCGCGTACACGCGTGTGCGTAGATAATCTAAATAAATATCGTGATATGACAGATACGCGCGCCGTCGCATCAGTGATTTTATTTGAAGACTAGGGAAATGGAAAATGCGTATATAAATGTTAACTGCGTTCGGATTCGAACGATTATAAATCCCATCCCATTTGTTTGGCTAATAAAACTCGTTTGTCTCTGTTATACGCAGCTGAATGCTCATGTCGTCTGTAAGAAATTGATCAAAGGTGCAACTACAGAATGCAAAAGCATCGGGAAATAGAATATCGAATGTATGATATTTGGTCTAACGTTTGTCTCACGTTTGATCAACTGAATTCCACGACAGTTCATCAAATTACTCTGTTTAAAAAGAGATTCACTTGCGAAAATTTAAAACGCGGTCCGTCGATGTGTATTTGTATTTTAAGATCTATCGTATTTAATCTGATTTGTATTTCAGTCTGGGAATAAATGACTTCTTTCATACTCACAGGGCGCCAATATTTCATTTCACGCATCGGTTATTTAAATCTAATGTTATCACATTTTTTCAGCTTAATAAATATTCTAAACTTTTTATTCCTAATTACATGCTATTAAAGATAACGAGTACATCAATCTATATTTCATTTCCGTAAGAATTTTTCTAGTCGTGTAAAAGTGTCATTAAATGGCACAAGGTTTACTATACATTGACCTAATACTACGATAATAATCGGTGCAATCCGACGAGTCGAATACGAAAGATTTTGCTAAAAATTCAACAGAAGCAGACGTGATTCTGAGTGGGAGGGAAAAGGGGGGTCACAGATTACATATTGAAACTGCGTGCAACATTTCCACATTGTGCGCGCAGGATGAAACTCGCGATGACATTTGATAGGATATGTTGGCAGCGTATGTGTATAGTATAGATTGATAGCGCGAGCGATTGGCGAATTGACGGTGCAACCCAACGAATAGCGGTGACTATAATCGCATAAACTCGAGGCTGGTTAGAACGCGTAAATGTATGAACGCCGTTGTTAAGGGCCCACGTACGGTAACAAATGTGCGTACGGTTTAACGATCGGACGACTCATTCTGAAACCAACTAGAAGGGACGTCCAGCAATTTGCAACGCGACCTGTCGGAGATAAATGTTGCACATTGTTATCCAACTCGAGTGTTAGCGGCAAAAAGCCAACGGGGCTGTTGCTGTCGCTGCTGGAATCCTATAAGCAATCGATTGCAACTTGGTGACAGTTCGTTACGCACTTTGATCTGATCGCAGCACGAACCCGTAATCACATTTTCGCACACAAAGCGAGTGGGCTCGATCGGCGACGGCCGCTTGCATTTATAATCGTGATTTGTTTCTTGCCGATCCGGATTCACTCCCCGTTTGCTCCGCTGTTTATCCAATGCTGTGACTGTGTCCAATTGGCTCGCGAATGAAAAGTCGAAAGCCGAGTTCTCCACTTCGAGATTTCTGCATGCTTGTCGCGAAATAATGGTCACGTTCGCGTTTTTAAATTCAGCGAAGAAGACGAAGTTGAATATTTCACTTGTGATACTCTTTTTACTCAATTTATATAATCGAGGATTAATATTCATCCTTGTAATAAGTCTGGTTAATACTTCTTTCACGAAGCGTAAACATCTGAAATCTGTTTAAAACGCTATTACAATTAATTCACTTTTACTCTCAATAGTTCGTCTATCTTACAAAAACTGAAAATTTCAATGCAATGATAATTTATGCGAAACGCTGAATAATTTATTCAATTTTTCTCCTTTGGTGCTTCATTATATCGAAGGCTAATAATCGATAATCCGAGGAGAACAATATTCATTTCTCCATATTTTAAAGCACTGATTTATGCGTTGGGNGGGGGAAGGGAACTGGAAAAGGGATTTCCATTTTATCCTTTTCCCGGCTGGCAGCACCCTACTTTTCATGTAAAAGACCTCGGTAAATCTTACATACGAGACAACATTTTGCTCCTATGTTTAATAATTTCCAGAGAGAACACCATACAACGCTCTGGATAGAACCGCTTTGCACGTCATTGCGCGTTTCACCCTGGATAATATAAAAATTTCATGAAAAAGCGTTATGCAAATGCCGCGACGTAACGTTAAATCAAGTAACCGAGATGTTTCGCAAAAAAAAGGAAAAAAAAATCGGCAAAGTTATACACGTGGAAATTAAAAACAGTTCAAATATTCTCAGTTCGCTACTCAACCTGTACCTAGTTATTATCGAATAATTTCACCTGCTCTCTTTTTTTTTCTACATCTTCTGAATATACAAGAGTTGTCGCTCTTGAAAGAGTGATGTCACACTCTTCGAAACTGTCCGTTATCCTACCGTGACGTTTCTTTTTAAAGGCTATAAAAAGGCTATAAAAAGGCCTTTTTCGCTAAATGCAAAACGATTACTGCATCTTAAAAATTTAACGAACAACAAACTTTCGATAATTATTTCGACAGGATTATTTGTACGTTTGTATTCGTCAGTCTGGGGAATCTTGGGTAATTCCTTTGCGAACGAAAGTAAAAATTGCAAAGCAGAAAATGGAAAGAGATCGTTGAAATACATCGTTTTTCTAATTATACTTATCAATGATGTACATGAGAAATAATAATCAATGGAACAACACAACTCACGATATTCTGCAATGGGGCATACTTGGTTGTACAATTGAAGTCTACGCGTAAGATTGTTTAAATAATATTATACGTCGCATTTAGAATGTATTAAACGATTAACGATGCGGCGAATAAAATGAAACATTAAAAATGCCGGAACGAATATAAATGAACTTCGATTTTTCCCATAAACGCTGTTTTCTACTTTAATTAGTTAATATTTATATATTATAAATTGTGTGTAACAAGTGTTTCATTAGCAAATCACGTCTACCCTCGACCCTTCATTTATTTCTCACGATATACGGGAAATACGCGTCGTACGAAACTTTTTCAAAGTTTTAATGTAATTCCATTCTGAATGTATTTATAAAAAATTCAAACATGAAAATGCGCAAAGATGTAAACAAATCATATAATTTTGGAGAACGTTCGGCGATGTCCAAAGTGAAATCCTGATTACAACGGTAATAGAGGATGTAATTTTAAAAAAGTATCGCTCGTCACGGTGTTAAAAAATTGAAGATTTTAAAAATGTTGTTCGTTTGAACATGATTTTTGCACAACTTCATCGAGCTAAAAGCTATTTTTTAAGAGGCTTCTACGGACTTAACGCGCTATTTTCATTTCCATTAAAACACCGTTCTCCGCTCCGTGAAATGACATGAAAATCGGGAAATCAACGGGAGCAATGTATTCTTCCCTTGTGTTATTCGCACGCGGTTGCATTGAAATCCGCAATTTAAATCTTCGGCTATATTTTAATGAAGGAAGTAAGAATACTTCGTATGAATACTTCGTATGAATAAGCAAATCGAAACAGTGTATTATTACTCGATATTACGATTGCTTGATGTTTTAGCGCTTCGGCACTAAATATACGGAACCGTTTGAATAACTGACGAGAGTCGTGTGATTAACACTTGACCCGTTAAAAAATTAAAAATCGTAGGGAGAGCGGGGGAGGGGAGAGTTTTATTCAAATGGTGTATTGTAATACAAAGCGGCGATGTTAATGTTAATTCGCGTAACTCTAACAGAATGTATCTCATGAATTCATCTTTCCTGGTAATAAATATAATATAAACCAGCTCGGCTAGCGAATAATACTCATCGAGGAACAGTAATGCCAATTATTCCGTTAACAACTGGCAGCGTACGAACTTTCCTTTCGATATTAATTACGTAGAAATGAAGGTTATCAAAATTTTCTCTCGTTCCGCGGAAGAAAATTTATTTATAAGCGTGCTGATGACAGTAATTAATTAATTAATTAATTAATTAATTAATTAATCACGACTGTGTCGTGACAGTTTATTTTCAGTTCAAGATACATTTACACGATCAATCAATTATATATAATCTGTCTGTATAATTTCAGTTTTCAAAGCATCTTTTCGTTAAGGCATCTTCGCAGAATAATGATATAGTTGTGAAAATACAGATATTGTGTAAAAGCCGTCGTAAAGTTATAAAATTGATAAAGATATATCGAACGTGTAAGTGATAATTACAGAGCGAAATGTTTCTTCTTTTCTTCAGAATAGCAGAGAACAGTGTCTGACATTCTTCTGTGTAGGAGATTAGGACATGGTCAGGTCAGACTCGGGCCAGTAGTTTTCTTTCATTTCGTTCAAATATCGATCAGTTCTTTGTTGAAAGCATACGTGTAGGTTATTTATCATTGTTTTAATAAATAATTGATCATGCGAAATATTTGAAGATGTAGGTAAAAATAATACAAATACATGTTTTTTCAATCTACATGGTTTAAAATAAATATAAATATAAAGTTTATTAGTTTATAGAATTGATAAATATTGAGAAATCTCAATACGGCGATGAGAAAAAAAAATTAATCTCTCACCCTCGAAACATTCGTCCCTCACACATACACAAAACTTTACCCTAATATTTTAAATTTTGGAATTTGGGCGACTAGACAAACAGTCCCAAGTCTGGTTTTCTTCACTGCGACAGTCACATCAGACACGTAGCAATTTCCGAGCAATTTCTCAGGTTTTCTCACCCCACGAATATTTCACGAAAAATTATCAATCTTCGCGCCAAATATGTCCGTCCGTGTGTGCCGTCAATCCCGAGTTCATCGAAGCAGAAGCCACCCGATTCTCAAACATGCGTCATCAATTACCACTGCGATAACAAATTGCGCGTTCAAAACACACCCCGCGTCATGTTAAACGTATCACCTCGAGCGTATCCTCGATTTCAAATTCGCGTTGCGACTGCATTGATACGGTGGCTGGCATGGTAAACCCTGTTTACGAGTCGCCCGTATTTTCTGGCACTTGATTGCGAGCAGCCGCAAGAGGTACAATAGCCGAATCGCATATGCCCGTCCTTTTCCCAAACAAATCGAAAGACGATAGAATTTCTTTCGGTCAGTTTACATTCGAGACCCTGGTGCCCCTGGTCGTCCACCCTTTCCCAACGACACGAGAGACAATATTTACGGTGCGCACGATCGAATTTGTCCGGCGGGCTGAATAAAAGAGTCAAAATAAAAAAAAAAAGAAAAAAAAAGAAAAAGAGAAAAAAAAAGGTGAAGAGAGAATAAAACCGGGGAAAAAATAACCGTCGGCTAACAAGGCCTTTTGATAGCGGCAGTGTTTATAACATCATTAACTTCCGTACAACAACCGGGTCGCCCTGTTTTCATTAGTCTGTTGGCACATGGCACATACTCTCTCCCGATGCAGTGACACTTGCCTATTCTATTGTGTTGTCCGAGTGTAGTATTGATTTGTCAGCGGGGAGAGCAGTACCAACACTGTTCGCTTTTCGCGCGGACGCGTACGTTTTTGATGTTGTTCGAACCCGATGCTTTATGTACATTTATACAGGCGTCTGCTTGATACATCCCATCTGCGTAATTCAACAAAAAGCAGCCGGAAATCCGATGTAATAGTTTTATCCTGTGCATTGATGTCGCGCCGGTATCCCTCATTGATCTCGTGAAATTGAGCTGAAAACCGATTAAAAAAAAAAGGAAAAAAAAAGAAAAAGAAAGAAAAAAAGGGGAAAGAGAAAGGGAAAAACACACACATACACTCATACGATCGCTGATTTATTTGATCTGCGTGAGGCAACACGCGTTCTGCGTTAACTGACATATCTGTTATATGAACATATCTGAACTTACTTAAGCAGTTGTATTCGTCTTCACTGAATAACTTTGCTACTAAGCTAAACTAAAATTAAATTCGTATTAATTATACATCCAAAATTGAATCATCAGGCACTGTTAGAAGTGACGAACGTATGACGAACAAGGAATGATCACGCGAAAAGTAATGATTTGTGAAATCCTTTGTTTTCCGAAAAACGGCACTTTTTGCGTGGTTAAATAACCAAAAGTCGTAAACAATAATATGACTCAGCCAGTAACGGTTCCAGTTGTTTCAGTTTCATCGACGGGAGAATCGAGTAAATATGAAACCGATACTCGAAATGGTAGTGAAACCGTAACCATAACCATATAAACGAAAACCGACTTTGTTAACAACAGTTACAACATCATCTCGATTCTTTTAATACTTCCTTAAACTAAATAGAAAAAATAAGGTTACGCTTTTAGAAAACGATCGTAAAGTAATCTTGAGAGTCAAAAATTTGACAAAATACAGGAACTGTGAAAAAATAAAAAAAATAAAATTTGTTATCATAAAAAGTTTCAGAGGTGAAGTTAATTTTTTTAGAAAAATACGAATGAAAATAATTCTAAAGCGATTTTAGGAAAATTGGACAGTGCAGAAACTACAAGAAAGAAAAAAATAAAGGAAACGGTAAAAGCAGGAAACAAACGTCCCGGTGAACTATCCTAACGACAAATGTGCTAGCAACGCACAGGCGCGTATTAAGAGCCCTTTAAACGCGATAAAATATAGGGTTCTAAACGCGATGGTTTATGTCAAATTCACAATTCACTCTCCCGTGTGTTTATTATATGTGATCTATGTTTTAATTACAACCTACATTTAATGTGGTCTGTAAACATTTCTTCTAAGATTTATTAGTCCCTTGAAGTAATTCAATTTATTATACGTCAATAACCCAATAACCTAATATCTAGTGTTGAATTATTTTAATTCAAAGTTTTAATTCAAAGTTTATTTCATATTTACTTGTAGAAAAAAATCATGAAAATCTTTTTCGATTTAAGAGAGAAAATTGTCATTATCGAAATAAATAAATTTGTCGTTCATATATTGTGTAAAAATCCATATATTGTTGAAGATGAAAAGATTAATAATTTACATCAACTACTTTCGTACCACGTTCAACGTACATACGCAGTTCACGTCCAGTTTTACAAAAATTGCCGAGTCAGCTGCCGATTTCAAGTTTTCATCGAAGAAACGCAGGTGCGCGTGATACGGTGGGCGACAATTTTCAAACGAATAATTAACCACAGCAGCCTGGGGTATCTACCTGACGCTTGCTCTCCTCGTATCGACCCTATTACTTCACTCGAGGCGCCTCTCTCTCTCTCTCTCTCTCTCTCTCTTGTTTTCGTGTTTTCGACACTTGTCAAATTGGAAAGCGGGCGGCGGGCGTGAACTAGCAAAAGAGAAAGGCTACCTTTCTCTTGGGAACTCGTCACAAAGCCGCGCTGTTTATGAGTAATTACACGTTTGCCGGTTGTTCTCGATAAATTACCTCGAACGTTGGTCGTAACTTTACGACATGTGAAAAGCGATTAGCGATCGTATTACGTTATAAAGCTTATAAAGCTTTGTTCCACGATCCTTTATTTTCTCTCCCATCCTCGAGTCACCGTACTCACCGTCTTTCCCTACTTTTCCCCTGTTTCTCCCCCTCTCGCTCGCTTTCTTCTTCTATTCTGGCTGCCGATCGTTCAATCCTATCGCCAAAGTGGGTTAGGGAGGAACAACGAAAAGAGTTGCCTCTCTTGTTAAGGTGTTAACAATAGAGCAAAGTTGGATCTACTTCAGGCGCCAACGTCTTAAAAGTCAATCATAAACTTTGCACACTGGCTTTCGTATCGGACGAATGGTGAGTTACGTGTGTTGCGTCCGATGAGAAGAAGTCGGTTGAAACCCGGGGAATGATTCGATTTTGGGAATTGAATTACACTCACGGAATATTTAATTACTACTCTACAGTAAGTAGACGCGGTATTTTGGAATAAAATTCGCTTGCAGTGTCTCGTGAAATTCACTGGATGCGAATGATTGTCAGCTTTCTGTTAAGTATACGAAGAAACTTNAAAATTATTTTTAAAAAAAAAAAAAAAAAACATTTGACTCGTATTTTTTTCTATCGACGATCATCGATGTCGAAAGAGTGAGAACTATCCTCAGCATTGGGGCTGAGGAACATATTTTGTCAAATATCTCAGAAATTATTGGAGATACAGTTTTTGTGTAAATTGATTAGTGTTTCTTAACGATGAACTTAATGATGTGTATCATTTGGCGAAAAAACCATTTCTTGAAAATAAAGAATATTTTAAATTTCGATGAACTTCGTAAATTATTCCCACAGCATAGGACAAATTTGAATGAAAAAGGAACATAAAGTTGGTCCGTGCTGGCTCGTATCGTTTTCGAAAATTGCGATGCATTTTTGCGAGGAGGCAACGTCTCTCGAAAGTCGATTCGTACGTGATACGAGGGAGAGACGCCAAGTTCGCACGGGACGTAATCTCTTACGGGTTTTCTCACACCTCTGGCCGCTGTCTCGTCGAGCTAATTGAGACTGTTTGTAATTCTGCTTATGGATCTTTATGAAAGGGAAGGTTTACAGGCGCGGTATAAACCCCTCCATCCATCAAGCGAGAGCGGCAGCTAAAGACCTCATCAGTTCCGGTGCCAGCAAACACGGTGTCTTCTTGATAAGCCCACCGAGATAGAAGCCGAGAGGAAAGCGGACATTCAAGCTGCAAGCCCCCCTCGTGGAAAAATCCGCATAACTCCCTCCCCTCTCCACCTCCCTCGCCAGGAGATCTTATCTGTGTGTCGCCAGATTTATCTAAACATCAAGAACGCACCGCGGACCGCGCGCTTACACCTCCGGAGCGTGTGTTCGAACCCCGAACGAGGGGGGAGGGAGAAGAGCACGACGAAAAAAAAAAAAAAAAAAAACTAGCATCTGCCTATTAACGTGCACGCGAAGTTACGCGTACGTACGATTGTGTGCTCGCGCGCGTGGTGATTTTTCGCGTGGTGGGTTCACGCTTGTCGGCGTCGGGGGAGACTGTTCGTTACGAAGCTATGCAGAGTATCTTTTTTGTTTTTTTTCTTTTTTTCCTTTTCGACCGTGCTTATCATCGTCATCTTAAAGTGGCGCCGCCAACTTTGAAGAATTTGTAGCCTCGTTCGGGGTATGCGTGGGCACAAACGGCGAATTCGCCGATGACTAACGCGGTTCCGTTACCGACGAGCCGCGATCCTCGTCTCCGTATGTTCACACACCGGCTAAATTCTGCCTGGCCAGGCAACGGACGATGCTACTACCTTTTGATTTACACCTCGCACTGGCTACGCTCTCTCCGTTCTGTCTTCATTCTTCTTTTTCTTAGTTGTTATCTCTTTCTTCTGTTTGATTCTGACAATGGCGGAGGAGACTCGTACGTACCGCAGAATGTGAATCTTGACAAGATTCTGCTTTGAAATTTAGTATTGAGAAGCGTCCCTTTCACACTCTGCTCTTGAACATTGTCGTTGCGCGACAGATTCTCCGAACGATCCTCTCGTCTTTTTGAACAATGATCGCCTTGAATTACAAATTCCTAATCATCTACGTCTGTCTCTTTCTCTTTCTCTTTCTGTATAAAACTCGCGCAACCGACCCGCGAGTCGACTTCCAACGAAATAGTTTCGCGCGAATTCGCGGTAACCGATTGTCCGCATTCCCATGATTAAATTTCGATTTGAGCGTCGGCAAGAAATCCCCCTCGCGCGGCTGAACGTTCGTCCAGAACGAATCGTACGATCCGAGCGGCACGTATCCAGGTATGAAAAAGACATTTGTCAGTTAAACAAGAAGCAACCGCGGCGGGCAAGATGGCATTGCTCAGCAGGTTCTGGACTAGCTGGAACTAGGTCAGTTTATACAAATCGTCGGCACTGAACTTCCAGGCCGGTGGGGTAGTTTGTTTCACGATGGCGTATCACGATGACCTGCTGTTCATTAGCCTCCGTCCGATATTAAGCTCGCGTGCACGAGAGAGAGAGAGAGAGAGAGAGAGAACTCGCATCTCACCAGGCAGAAACACGTATAACATCGTTGTCGTAATATTTCCTCTTGCTAAACGATCCTAGTTTTTGCCAGGCCACAACGTTATTAAGATAGACAAGAAGTGCAAAGAATAGTGGCAATAATAAATTCCCGCAAGTCGATAGATTGAACGGAATGACACGCACGCAATGAAACGCCAGAGGTTCCTCTCCGCGAGGTTCCACGCGAGGTTCGTATATCGTTGGCGCGGGATAAGGTAGCGAGCGTACGCGTTCAAGTATAATGAACCCCAGCGTGCGATAATCCCCGTAAAACCTCGCTCCCCGAACTGCGCGTTTCCCTGGGAGCGAATACGAGGAGAGGGAAAGAGAGAGAGTGAGTGAGAGAGAGCCCTGCCTCCTCGTGAAAGGAATCTCGAGAATAATCTGAACCTCATGGTACATTCTTATTCCGTTCCCGCATCAAGCCTCAATGGCATCGATTTATCACGTGCTTCTCGTAGGCGAACTACTTGGCCCTCGTGTGGCGCGGGAGACGACGGAGATGGAGATACGTGCACATACACACGCCGTACACACACGTACGTACAGTACTGCCGGAGACATAACTCTCAAAAATCACCGAGCATTTCTGGCTGCGTGTAGCGCCAGGGTGCATGAATGCGTTCCGTGACATCGGCGAAGCGCAATAGCTCCGCTTTACACGCCGAGTAATGACAAATCAATTTCTCGACAAGCATTTCCTGGCTGGTAGCAGCGAGGCTCTCGCAACCTCCGACGCGACACAGACCGCAGCAATAGCGGCATGCCACGGGTAGCCAATATCATCTTCTCATAGTCTCTGATGCGCGGCGCTTCGAACCTTTCGTTTCGAGATTGCCCACATTTCTTTCCTATTCCCTTCTTCTTGCCTATTTTCTTCTCTCTTTTTATCTTTTTTATTTTTTATTTAAATATTTTGAAACTTAAAAACTTGAACGCTTGTCTACAATACAGTGTCTACAATACGCGAGGACAAAGAGAAAGTAATTGTAAGAGTAAAGTGGAAATATTCGTACGAACGTGTCAATTGCAATTACTCTGCGAACTGGAAGGAACAAACTACACTTTCACACGCCATTTCACACGTCTTTGTTAGGTTGTCTAATCTTCCGCAATCGGGAAGTTGATTTCGATATTAGAAATTTGAAGACAAAGAGCGCAGCAGCGCAATTAACCAGGGTATTGCCATCAATTGGATCTGTTGAACTTAATCTATTATGTCTTGGTCAGAGTCCCCTGTTCGTTACGTCTCTTCGTTTTTATTAAGCGTTTTTGAAACTCTGAGCTTACGCTTACAATTAGCACAATAATTTGAGGGGACAAAGAGTAAGTAAGCAGAACAAAGTAGAGCATTTGTGCAGTTTGACTTATCATTGAACTTGTCAATTACAATAATTTGCCAACTGATCGAAACGAATTACACTTCCACACCTATAATTAGCCTTCTTTAATCTGGCGGAAGTCGATTTAGGCATTAGAAGTTTAAAAATAACCTTTGTTTTTATTAAATATTTGAAACTTCGAACGAGCCGCTTACCTTAGTACAATAATTTGTAATTTGAATTGAATATTTCAATTCGTGAATTCAATTTGTCAAGTACAATTCTTATTTGCGAATTGTTCGAAACAAATTGCACTTTCACACTTACAATTCAGATATTAGAAATTTGAAGGACAAAGGGCAGAGTGATCGATTAATCAAGGCATCGTCCCAGTTGGTTCTGTTGAACTTAACCCATTACGTGTTCGTCAGAATTCTCTGGCTCGTTGCTGTTTCATTCTTCATCGACAGCAGCAGTAAATCAAACCGTGTCACACAACATAGACTTGACTAAGATTTTAATAAAGTCTAGCTCGTACCTAGCTAACTCGTAGAAGTAAGGACAGACTATTGTGCCGTCGTTAACACGTTCCGTGCCATATGTACCACCGATGGTACACGTTAAACTTGATCTTCAGGCCACATGTACCACCATATTTCTAATAATATTACCACACGATGTGATAGCTACTCTAAACAAGATGTAAAAGAAAAGATTGTGTGATAATATATCAACCTTTAGTCAATATATCAAATGGCCTGAACGACAACAAAAGGCAAAAATGGCTTGGCACCGAACTAATTTTTATGCACGCACGCTGTCGTACACCAGCGCGAAGCGCAAGTATCTGAAACATTGAATGCAAATTTCGTAGTATTTTCGTCTGGTTCCCGTCCCACGAGAGCACGTACCTTCTGTCGTGAGACTTCATCGAACATGATGATGTTAGGTATTAAGTATCCTGGCAATTTGTGGTAATTGTTGCGGCTCGAGCACGCTACGTTAATGATGACAGAAACGCGACAGAATCGCGAGTAAATCGTGAAACAACGAAGGAATTTAGTAATGAAGATCTGGCAATTAGGGAAAATCTAAGCGAGTTTTATAACCTGTTCTATCTTTAGCTTTCAGAATGCACTACAATTCTCCAGTGGTTTCAAAATCAATTCTCGTTGTCAGTTAATCTTAAAGATATCCGTAAAGTTAACGTTTTTCTCTCGTCGCTGGCACGGAAGAAAAACCGGAAAATGTGAATTTTTCCCCACAATTTAAAATATTTCCTATTTATCCTCGCGCGGCCTTTCGGTCATAAAGCGGTTTGTGGTTTTCCAACCATATATCTAAATATGCAGCAAGCTTCGTAATTTGACATTCTGATTACTTGGTAGTTTCGAGACAATGAGTTATTACCGTAACGACAAGAATGAAATATTCAGGTGGAGAAAGAGAGGGCAATAAAAAAATTAAGAAAAAGATTTTCTTAGTAGTTGACTGGATCGTTTCAGTGTCATATGCAGAGCAATCGCGCTGTTCAAATTTCATGTTGAACAGTGGTTCCTCTCCTAATTGCCTTCTCTTCGATTAAACCTAAACCACGTGCATAAATAGGCGTAATAGTTTTTAGTTTTTGGTCTGCTTTTATTGCGTTGCTTGGCGTTTTTCGCAATTACATCAGGGAAACGTTATCGCGGTATCGCACTATTCAACGCGGTCTTTTAAATAGCCCCTGGCTATTCACTGAAACCAAAGGTTAGTGAACTTTCGTGAAACCTATCTCCGACGAACCATTTCTTCAATCGCATTAATTAATTTTACTTCTACCAAAAAGAAAAAAAAAGAAAAAGAAAAAAAGAAAAAAATGTTTTCAACTCGTTGTTCCGCCAATTCACACGAAAGCAGGTTACGCGCTGGGAGCGTAACAGGTTCTTTCATCCTGCAGAAACATCGCATAAACAGTCCACACGTCATTAGGCCTTATTAAAATTCTCCAAACGAGCGTGTGGTACACTTCTTCAAATAGCCGCGAATGTCTTCCATTTCTTTCCTTCCAGCGAGCGAGTGTTGTTTCCCATACAAGTGTATATCGAGATAAGTAGCGCGCGAGCGGCCTTTATTCCAACAAGCGAACAACGAGTAAAGAACGTAAGCGGAAGATAGAGGAGGGGGAGGGAATCGAGTGGTATCTTCGAACGGTGCGAGGTCCCGCTGGCCTCTGACCCATTAGTCACAGGCATCGGCCGAGTGTCTCTTAAAGGCTCGGGCTGGTTTCGGCCGACGAAAACGGTAGCTGCCCGGAGTAACGGCACGTGGTTATGGCCGCGGTTACACCATTGACCCTATTCGACGGGTTACCGAATTGTTACATGAGCAATTTCTTGCTTGAGATCGGAACAACGACGGTCGCCGACGGGGCAGCGAGGCAGACGGAGAGAGAAACTCTGCATACCGATGCGAACTTACGGGCAGCCTTCGAACCCGCGAGCAAAGGCTGCGAGAGCATACCGAAATGCAAAAACAGTTATCCGTAGCCGCGTCTAGGCTTATCCGGACTGCGTTATTTCACTGCGTCTGCTGGCGCGTTGCCGCCATTGTGCATCGACGAATGTAAACGTCTCGAATTGGTGCAAATCCTGATCGATCAAGGTGGATGGAAGTTATTATATAATATTATTATATAATAGTAAAAGTATGTACGTGCAACACCAACTGAGAGTTTTTCTTCCCATTGTATGTTTCATACTCGCAATTAGTTTTATCAGTCTGACACGTTCGTTTCTTTATACACAATGTATTAAAACATCCTAGACAAGAAAATTGGTATGGATATTAGAAGATTCTACGCATTGAATGTAATTATTATTATATAATGTAAAGCAGCTCGTGAATGCTAATAATGCGTATAAAATCTTCAAATGTTACGATATTTATCGCAGGTATATACTTCGCGGAAATCACAAAAATTAATTCAAACAAACCAGTTTTACGAATTTTCTGGTATTTTTACGTTTCCCGTGTAATTATTTCTTGACTATCATTTTTACATTTCAATTTTGAAGTCTCTACTCGGGATCAAATTTCTTGGCCGAATGAACTCGAAACGAACGAATAATATTCGAGTATCAGAAAAGTAAGGAGAGAGGAACTGATATGCGAGAGATATGTTATTTCGAAGCACGAACGATGGAATTGCATCATAACGTTGAGGACAACAAAGTTCATTGGTCCCCCTACATGGTAACAATAGGGGATCTTTTGCAAGGCTAGTTGTTACACGGTTTATCTAAACCGGTCAGCATAGGCATTCTTACCTATATACACACCTGAACAAGCCGCGTGTTCGTACTCCTTTTCCCTGGAAGAGCGTGTTCTAACGTTTCTTCGATTGGAAACGGTTTGCACCTTTGCCTCAGCCGCTCCTTAGAAGTGAGACATTCCCGTAGAACGAAATATCTCGTGTGCCCTCGTGCCTCGTATTTTGCATCCGGCGCGGGAAACAAAACTTCAAACGGGAACGAGAGGTTTTTTTCACCCCCCTCTTCCCCGTCCCGCAAAGAATTTCATGCCTCTCGCCGATACCGAAATCCATGCAGCCGACCATTGTGCACGACACGACGCTGTGAACAGCTTGTCCGTTTGCGGAAGGAACATGCTGCTTTCAAACAACCATATTCAACCGCAGCGTATTTGCATTCTCTATTCGCGTCATAATTTCCTCCGACAATTCTTTTTCAGCGTGTTTCGCGTTACGACGCGCGTGGTCTCTGCGCGGTTTCTGTATTTCCCATTATTTCCTATCGTCACGAGCTTACGAGATGATCGTATTGTGAACGAAGTAGCTCTAAAGTTTCTCGGTCATCTTCTCTTTTTTGTTTTCCAGTCGTGATTATGGTTTCCAAAGTCTGAAGGAAGCTACGATCGATGTGTAAATTCTGGCGAAAGTAGACATTGGACACGAGATTAATAATTTATAATTGTCTGTTGACTGTTTCAGCTAAATCTCGCATTTGTATTTTATAATTATAACGTCCGATAAAGTCTCAATGTCTACTCTCTAATTGTATAACTTGACAAAAATGTATTTACAAATAGATATTTAAAGAAATGTAGAGTATGTATTTGGAAAACCGAATTGTTTCATAATGGGGCGCCATGTGAGATTATTTTCATTCCACGCAGAGGCGCCAAGGAGAAATCAAGGCCATCTAGGTCCTTCACACAACACGGTATAATTCTTTTAACAGCGGCTGATGCTTACGCGGGCTAAATTACCTGTGAGAACAATAAAGAATGGCGCCATTATTGTTACATAAGATAGGCGTGAATATTACTTCCTTATGTGTGTGCAACACAATTAACTCAATATTTTATTTAACTTGCTACACACGTTGCTGTGCACGTTTGTGTTTTATTAGCTATTGCTGTCGTAATAAAACTTCGATTTTTATCTTTTAAAGAATATATTACTGCTGAATATTGTAATTAATTCCACTACGCTTACTCACTTACGCTAACGAAAGGAAATCACTATGGAAGTAACAGGTTACTTTTCATTTCGTGAATTTTTACTTCAGAATTGAATGAAACCGATCGTTTGATTTGCCGAGAGAGTTACTTTCTGTTTCTGTTTCATTAAGAATTCCGCTGTGTCACGACACGTTACGCTGAACTCGTAAGTCAATTGCACACACTTGACTTTTTAATCTTTTGCGTTTGCCCTTTTGCGATTGTATTTCGCCACAATACCCACCTTTCTTTTTATGAAATTCAAAAGATCAGGAAGCTAACGCCAGAGAAAGAGAGAGAGAGAGAGATCGTTCACCCTTTGCGCTCGTTATTAGCCGCGAGAGGAACGGGAAATAAACCCGTTCGTAAATAATTCAACGAGTTGCGCTGCACTGGTTTCACGTTGGTTTCCACGTCGAAAATCTTGTGAACTATTGAACAACTATTTCAATTATTCGCTCAGTCAACTCAGTCGAACGCGTGTCATCAAATTTGTAAAGTGAACGCGTTCCTTGTACGCATGATGCAGCGCCGGAGGATACATCACGCGCTGCTTCATCGATGAATCATCGTTTATCGATGAATATTCATCGTCGAGGTCGATTATCGCGGACGCGGCAAGATATTTCATAAACACGTTTCTCACTGATTCGCGAACGCGCCCGCCGCTCGCGCAGCGTAGCGAGAAAGCGATTTTTCGAAAATTCGAAACTTACCAGTCCCTGCGCTCCCACTCTATGAATGCTAAATTACCAGCAGAAACACACCAGCGTGTGCACTCGTCATTAAAACTGGTTCGAGAGCCAATTTCCACTACGGCTGGACAGGCGTTTGTTCGTTGGCCTGGGCGATTTGTTGAATAATTTCGCGTACACGTACGGACGGATGCAAGACGATTCAATGCATAATTAATTCGCAGGATATTATTATTCAGGGCCCTTCAATTACGTTTTATAACTTATTCAACCGGAGGAAAACAGCCGACGGGATAATAATCGTAAAGTCTCGATGCGCGAAAATCTGATTTACGTGATACGCGATACGCAATACGCGGGTTTTTACGCTCGCTTTTATTATCTCTCCACGGATAATGCCGTGCCGCGTAAACAGACACATGTGCACAACGAATCGACGTGGAAAGGGGGCGTTAAAGGTGGAAACGTCTCGTCTCCTTGGAAATAAAAGGAAAGCGAATCGAATTATTTGCTTTTAACATGTAGGGTTCCGGTGGCACGGTATTTCAATTTGTCGAAATAATTTGATCCTGACTCTCTCTTGTTAGACGTTATAGGTTATTCGTTTTAATATATCTTGTTACACGCGTGACAAAATACGCAATCGTCGGGCTATGCTCCTCGTTCGTTCGCATAAATATTAATGGAAAAAATATTTTTCCTACCTCAATTAGATGTGCGATAAATTAGAATTACGTGGGAACAGAAATAGTTGATATCTCTCTGGTCTTTCAAACACGTATTTCGTATTTCTGCATTCCTGCAATGCGAAAGACGCGATATATATTTTTAAAAGTAATTAAAAATACTGTTTTTTTTTGTCGTTTTGAATCTACGTTACGAATTCTGAGACAAAACATTGAAATACACCGATGAATAATAATACGTTCGATTTACTCAGATACCAAATAAAACTACTCAACGTACAGAAAACGTTTATGCGCTTGAAAGGGAAAATGCAATAATAAATTTATATCTCTTTTTGTAAAGCTGCCGTTCAACTATCTCATCTCTTCGTAACGAGCTCGATAATTCAGAATAATATAAATCCAATCTGATCAGTCATTCAGATACGTATAACTGGAAGTATTAGCTATAAATACGCTTGCAAAGCACATACCCATAGAAATGATTCTTTCTATACGCTAATAATAAGAGCAACAATTAAATTTATCGCTCAATAAATTCCGTGCCAAACAACGATAGTAATTAAGATATTTTGAATCCAAAACCGGGTCAATTTATTCCTTGTCAAAAAGAAAAACATGCAATGCAATCGATAAATCATACTTGCAATACCAAATCGAATCGTCTTGCAAAATTGATTCCTCGCTCGAATAAAGCGCAGTCGAATGATAAGAAAAGATAATTAAGAAATTCTTTCCAATTTTTATTACTCGAGATCAGCGTAGTTTCGCGAAATAAGAAGAGACATAAAATTTCGCCGTAATAATTTCTCGTGATTTCTTATTTTCAACGTAATAAAATGTAATCGAATTCCAATGATAGGGCTTGATGGAAATTTTGATGGTGAAATAATGCCACAGATTAAAACGGTCGAAAAATAAATTCCAACTATGCTCGATTTCTTGTTTCAATGTACAAAATTCCAACGACGGGACTTGATTTAACAGGAAATTCCGTTGATAAAATAATATCCTAAACTGAAATAAAATAAGTCAGAGTGAATTCCAAATACCGAAATGTCACGCACAATTGTCGAGACGAACGTTCCGCTCTTTCACATTAATCGAAGAGGAGACGAGAGAAGTAATGGAGGACGCTGCCGCTGGAACGGGAGCGAACGAGCAGAGCAGAGCAGAGCAGAGCAGAGTGGCAAGGACGTTGGCGCGAGCGTTCGCAAGGTAGCTATACGTAAGCCGGAAAGAGGAAGAAGCGGAAGAGAGTTGAAAGAAACGCCGTGACTCCGGACGCGTTCAATCGCGTTCTCATCCTGGCGCGCGCGGCCTCGTCGTCCCTGCGGCGCGATCAGTTTCGTCGTACGATCGGCTAACGAGAGGATGCACCAGGCGAAACGAGGAGAGTCGAGGAGGACGAAGGAGACAGAAAGAACGCCGCCAAGTGAATTTGCATTAAGGTCGGAGCACGCGGTGGGTTCCTTGTACCGTGCTTTTCCGCCTTGCCACGTTTTCCCCGCGGGCGATCACGGCCTTGGCGTGCGGTTTCCGCGAGACCGCTGCCTCCGATTACGTGACAGCCAAAGACATCCGCCGAAACCATCCAGGTGCCCCCTCTCCTCTCTCTCTCTCTCTCTCTATTTTTCTCAGTTTACAAACGTTCTGTCTTCGNGCGTTTTTTTTTTTTTTTTTTTTTTCAAGACGTCACGCGAGTATACACCTCTGAAAAGCAGAATATCTGCTTTCTGATATTCTTTCAAGATACTAGGACTTTGAATTGACATGTTTCTAATTTTTCAGTAATTTCAGGAAGCTTCAGCCCTCGATGATGAATTATTCCGCGTTTATATTCGACGTTAGTTCCGTTTGAAACACATCCATCCGAAATATCTTGCCCCGGCGAATACATCTCGATACATTACGCGGCCAAAGTAAGATGGAATAAGATATCCTGCGTCGATTTTATTCAGCTCTGTTCGATTCGCACCGTTTGCATAATGCAGAATGGACTGTATTACGCGAATGCGAGGAACTTTCGTTCGCGTTCTCTTCTTTTCTTCTTCTTCCCTCTCCTCATTCGTCCCGCGAGGCGATCATTTTGCTTTCGGGTAAACAGGCTGGCGACAAATCACATGAGTCTCTTCCCGTTTCGAAACAGGCGGCAACGTAATAAGTGGCGACAATTACCGCAAGACTACGTAACACGTCCTGCTTTTATTTGCCAAACAATGACCACCACTTTACAGTTATCGCGAACCTCGGGAAACGTTTTACAATCAATTTGTGACCACGTAATACATTATGGTTGCACTTCGGTGGAAACCTATGTATAACTGCATTATCGAGTAATTACGTTACATGTAGATGCAGTGTTCAGACTCGATTCGTTCAGCAGACAGTGTTGCCCTTCTTTTTCCTTGAGAACTTTCTTCTTTTCTTCTTTTCTTCTTTTCTCTTTTCATTGTTTCGTCACTCTTTGTCATTCTCTTAACTTTGCATTCACATCTGACGAGGAATGCATTTTTCCAACGTTAAAAAAACAGTATCCTATTCGTATGGACGTTTAGTTTTAATTTAATACAATATTTAATTTTATAATATATAATTTAATATAATATCTAATATTTTATAATATTGTAATTTTGGTTAGAATGTCACGGATCGTTTTAGAACGAAGTTGAAATTGAAATATTCCATTTTTCTATCGCGTAGCATCGCTCTTATTACCTTTTAATCTTACGTTTCACCATCATAATTTGCCTTCTCATAGTGGATTATATCTTCTAGTCTAAGTTTCAAGTTTATTAAAATGGAGAAATTAACGTTTCTTTCTCAGTATAATAAGAAAAGAAAAAAAAGAAAAAAGAAAATATCGACTAACGCTGCGACTAGTCAGAATTTTATTCTACAACGTTACAGAAACTGGAATGGCTCGTTTATGTTTCCCTGACTGGTGATCTCGATGCTTTCGCGATAAGTTTGCAAGCAACGTATTCACGGAAACGTAACTCGGCGAAAGATGTCGGACATATGCACACAAAGTTCGCGCAGACGAGACAATTAACAAGCGCCTTTAGCGCGGAATCGAGGAATGTCGCGAACAGGATTTAACTCGGTAATATACACGCATAGTCTGTTAAATCTTCAGCCTGTCACATTTTCTTCTCGAAGAAATTTAATATTTTTCATGGTACAAGTTTGTTGGTCTCTCGATTATCAGGTTATTGATAGTTTAGTATATATAAACTATTTACATAAAAAGAGACATGTTTAAAAGATTTGCTGTTCTCACAATCTTTTCTGGAAATTCTGTTCCAGTATGTAAGTATTGACGATGCAATTAAAATTCATTTAAATTACACGTCTGACGTAGGAATGGAATTTCAGAGACTCTGAAGAATTTAAAGATTATCTTATATCATTCAGATGTTGTAATATTGTAAATACTTTATACGAATGACGATTGAAATTTATCGCGATCCTAACCTGAATACGGAGAAACAGCGTGATTTGAGTGAAAGAGGCCATCCATGAATTAACATTTCGATCAGTTTCATTCGCAGTAACAATTTCTCTCATACAGTGTCACAGTATAAAGAACAACCGACATGCAGATGACAGTAGACATCGAAGTCCTATTGTAAAACGTGAAACATAAAAAATGCTCGAGCTGAGAAAATGGTGCGACAATTCACAGCAGCTGGAGCACCACAGTTACGTAGAAAGTCCAACACACTCGAATGGGTCTATCCGAAAAAAGCTGTAAACATCCGATAACGTATGAAACGCAGTGATATAAGCCTGCCCCAATAACGAAAGCCGAATTCTTCTTCACACATGTGGAACGTTCGAACGATGATGAAAAATTCCTGGTGCAAGCGATTGGCGTCAGCTATTTCCGATTAGGGGGGTTAACTTTTTGACGCACGGACGTCGACATAATCGAAATTCCAGCGAAGTAAGAGAAAAAGAAAAAGCAGAGATAGAGGAAGGAAATCGGCGGCCTTTTTAACTTCGATTTCTTCCAATTTTTGGATTCTCTTCGTTTAAAGTATGCAAGATGGATATGCTTTCTTATTATTATTGTAGATGTTGATCAAAAATTATTCGAACACGCCACGATATGGCAATAGAGTACAAAAAGAGACAAGGGCAGATACGACAGATTTTACAAAATTGAAGTAAAAATATCTCTTAAACTAATAATTTTTCGACACGGTTAATATTTCAAGTTGTATTATAGGTTAATATATTTTTTTTTATGAAAAATGTCGAGCTGCGTTAATTAGTGGATTGAAAAGATATATCTTCCAAATCTCTTCATCTAAAAAAAAAAAAAATTCACTACTGCCATATTACTGAATAACTTTTATTAACAAAGTTTATTCACATTTCCAAAAACAATATATTTAAATGATCACTCTGTACAACTGTTGCTTCATCGCGATATGAAAGTTTCATTTGCACTGCGACGAGACTTCATTATTAAACTGCATAAAATAAATTTTTACGTTAAAGAATTAATTTTGCAAAAATGTGGCATACATCTACAGATGACAAAGAACAAGCTAATTAAATAAAAAATTGACCGAAGCATCAATGTCTTTAATCGTGTAACGAAAACTGTGTAGAAAATATTATTACTGGATGCTGCTTGTAAATCGTAAGAATCAAAATTTAACGATTTTTTTTTTAATTTAAAATCAATTGATAGCTACCAGGACACAAAACCGTGGCAATATAACGTTGAATTTGTTCATTGAAAATGCGCATCTTGTTTGACAAAAATCGCAATTCCAGGGATAAAGTGAATTCCATTTTGAATGGAAGTAGCTTTTTCGTAGTTTTATTTTCGAATTTTTGTAATAATTACTTATCTCTCTCTCTCTCTCTCTCTCTCTCTCTCTCTTTCTCTCTTACCTCGTTAGTTTTCATTTCAATCTCGTATCACGGACAGATGTCTAAATATAAAGGAACGGCGAGGACTCGCTTTTTCACTTCACGAATATACTACGTTCGGTTCCCTCATTAGAACGGCAAACCGGAATCTCTTATTTCTTTTGAATCGAGCGACTCCTGTTTCCGATTCTTCTGGGGGGGAAAAAGAAGAAGTCCGCGGCTAAATGCGTTTCTCATTCAGCTTCTTAATTGCGGTTGTCCGACAATACGCGGAAAAGCAATGCGAAACCCGTTCGAATTGGGGAAAAAAGCAACAACAGACAAGTCGTGTTATATCCGATAACGATATTAATGTGTCCGACATGCTCGCACAATTTCAAGCAGAACTTGATTCCGCGCATTAATTATTTATGCCTCTCGATATAAATAATCGTCTCGAGATTATGCTATATTTAGAATTGGCGGACACTCGCGTGAATTCCACGAGGATGGAAAAGCTTAACGACCAAAAAGTTATAAATCAGGTTTACAACATCTTTCGTTACGAGACGTTTTTTTTACAGCCAGTGTTATTTACATTATTAATTCAGTTTTCTTAATTATTTAACACGGTTATTCACCAACAAGGATATTCAACAATAATTTCCAATCGAAGTGAAAAACGACACGCGGGATTATTACTTCGCATAGCTGCGTGTTGCTTAATAGAAATTAGACTTGATTCCGGTGTATAGTTTAATAGTGTTCACGGCGCTTAGCTACAACTTGAACTTGCTTTAACAGTTCTCGTCGCACTTAATTAGAAGTTAGCTTAACAGGCATCACAACACTTTGCGGGAGTTGCTTCAGCCTGTATAAGACATGTACTAATCTACATGTGAAGAACGAGAACAATATTTCCAACCGAGCGGAACGAAAGTTCCAGTCCTCCTCGAATCGTATTTGATCGAGAGAAATTTTCGAATTATCAAGATTTCCTAATGTTTCGTCAATGGATCATCGCTGTTCGCACTATTGAGAAATACAATTAACAAAATAGAATGTAGAGAGAGAGAGAAACATGGAATATACAAAGATTTCATTAACGAAAAGAAACGGGACGAAGGAAGCTCAAAGTATTTGAACTTGAAAAGTAAAGTAAAATAGCAACGCTGAGCCAGCACGACGCGTGTTCACGGTCGAAAACGTCAGATATTCTACCTGTATCTTTCCACATTATGTTTGAAAATTCAGCAGTAAAAAGAAGAGAGAGAGAGAGAAAGAGGGAAAAAAGAAAGAAACGCAACCAACTCCTTCTCTATAAAATACATCAGTTTCTCTTCACTCGAGTATGAGTATGTATAGCGTGCATGGGATACATGCTCGCGCATCGGTCGCTCGTTCGCGCGGTTCTCCAAGCGAGTTATCAGGAAGAATCGGCGAGAGGGGAAAGGAGAAAGCGAAAGAGAGTAGCTACAGTAGATACACGGTTGGAAGCAAGCGAGCAAGAGAGAAAAAGAGAGAGAGAGAGAGAGACCGCTACCAACGACTAGTTACACGTATGAAATAATCTATTATCTGGAAAGGGGAGTTATCTGGTGCGGGCATTGAATCGCCAAGGTCGCGGTGAAGTCTTGACGGAGAAAGGAAGACGGAAGGAAGGTTGGTAGACAACGACGGGGAGAGAGACGGAATGACAGATAGAACGATAAAGAAAGAGAGAAGTCTCAGCGGCGGTCAACGAACCTCCTTCAGCTCGGTGTGCACGTACATACGTATGTACTTACGTTAGCGATGTTACCACCAACGCAGCCGCGATCTACGTATGTACGTTAACGTACGTAACATAAGCAAGCACATATAGGAGATACTGGCCTACCATTCAGCCGACGCTGCTCTCGCTGCTTAGGCGCCCACGATCTACAGGGTGTGTCTTTGTACTGCACGCAACGCGTAAACTCTTTACCCGCATCGCTCACGCATGCCACCTTGACTGGACATAAAAACCGCCGTTTGTTTACATCTCATAGTGTTCATGCCAGCAGTGTGATTAAGTGGAGTTAACAACTGTTGAGATTGTCGTCGAGAGGCGAGTAACAGTCGAACGGAGTTAGAGTTAGGAGAATTGGAAAGCATTTGACAGATAGGTGTTTCACTTGCGATAGAGATTTATTACAGTATCTCATTCATTTTCAGATAAGCAGATTCAGACGGCAAGAATTCATTTAATCAGATAAACATGGTTGCTGAATTATTGAAAATGCTGTAATAACGCAAGGCAAATAGATGTAGATTATGTCCTTAGTTATAAGAATTAGTGATAAGAATCATTGATTGTACAATGCGAGTTTTAAATAATTAGATTTAGCAGTCAGGCAAATAAGCAAAATTTCGTTCATTGATCCACTTCATTGCGAGTTTTTATTCAATTCAATCGACAGAAGTTCAGTTCAAATGTCGAATCATTGAGAATACTATAATAACGCAAAACAAATAGACGTATATGATCAAATAATTAAGTTTAGCAGGCAGAGTCAGATAATAAATAAAATTTTGTTCTAGTAGAGGAAGAGATTCATTGTAATTTTTCATCATTCATGTTCAGATATCCAGTCGACAGAAGTTTATTTAATTAGATATTGAATTATTGAAAATGCGAAACAAATAGACATAGACGATGTCTAATTACGAACTACGTGACAAGAATTGATCGTGTAACACTTTAAATAATTAGGTTCAACAGGCAGAGTCAGACAATAAATAAAATAGAGGAAGAGAGTCACTCATTGATCCACTTCATTATCTAATTTTTCATTCATTTCGTTCAGACAAATAGATTCAGTCGACAAAGGTTCATTTAATTGAATGATCGAGAATTCTGTAATAACTAATCCTAGACATAGATGATGTTTTAATTACGTGATAAGGATTGTTGATCGTATAATAGGAGTTTAAGTAGATTCAATCGGAAGAGGTCCGTTTATTTAGACGATAAATAAAATTTCATTCCAGTAGAGAGAAGAGAGATCCATTTCATTGTTATTTTTCATTCGCGTTCAGATAAATAGATTCAGTCGACGGAAGTTCATTAATCATATTATTGTTGACTCATTGAGAATCGTGTAATAGCGAAGCGAATAGAGTTGAAAAATTTTTGACAAGTGGCAAGACAGATAGACGGCGTTACAATTATATTCTTGAATTCCGTGTAACTTTGAATTCGTTCAACAAACATCATATCAGCGATTTTTCTATTGCTACATATCTATTTACGCTCTACGATTAAGTAGATACAGTCGATGGAAGCTCATTTAATCAGACACTAGGAAGTATTTCGTTCCACTATTAGAGTTCGTTTTGCATCTGTCTACGAATACGACGTCCAAATAAACAATATTCAGAGTCATACTTCAGTTCAGACAAGAAGGAAATAAATGAATCTTTTACTTTGAGAAAAAATTATGCTTGCCTGTACGTTTTTTACAATATTTTGTTCACCATTAAATAGCTCGTTGTCTGTTAAATATACATCGAGCAGTAATTGAAGCAGTAGTAATTGAAATCGCGAAGTTCAACGATTCGAAATTTCATGACAACATTTAGCGGAGCAATTCTTCGCATTTCCACGCGTCGTAATGACGCTGGCGATGCTTCCCATGATAGGAAACACCCAGTATACACGCATCAGAGTGAAGTGCCTCCCAGTGCTTCCTTCTCCGGTTTGCTTCTCTTTCTCATTCAGCTCCGTCTCTATCCAGTTCGTTCTCCCTTCCTTTTCCATCGGCGTCTCTCCGCCACCTTCGCCACCTTCTTCCTCAACTTGGACTCTCCTCGTTCCCTTGGCTCCGGCGCGCGGTTCTGGAGTACCGCGGCATCTCAAAGCTTCGAGGTTCCTGCTAAATAACAAGTAGCCTTAGATTTACCTTAGTGCGCGGCCTTCTTATTTCCTTTGTCACGTTCACGGTCGCCTAGCAGCCAGCTTCGAAATGACGTCCCTGGCGTCTTCGATAGCCAGCAGACCTAATAATTAGAAGGAATATCGCGAGCCGCGCGTTCTCATGAACGCTCTTGGCATTAAACGCAATACCTACGGCGAGACGGGAGTGTCGATGCGCTTTTGCTCTACTCGCTGCCGCAGATGCCGAGTCGTTTCTTTTTCTCGCTTCTGAGAGATCACGCTGAAATCGCTGTATGATAATACACACGGCGAATTTTATTCAGCCTCGTCTAGCGAGAATTCGTAAAGAGAAGAACAACGGTCGTGTCCTGCGATTTAACGCGATTCAGTTGTGCAACTCTCTTCGAGACGAGAGATTGTAAGATTTTGTTTGTCTCGTATCGTTCTGCGAACTCCGTCGAGAAGAATCGCGCGAGCCGAAGGAATTCTAATAAACATTGAGAGGCCGTCCGAGGAGTTTTAACGAGTGCGAATGACTCTAAAAATATACAAGCCCGGCGGTGGATCGGCGAAAAAATCCGGTTATAAACATTTCCCCTCTATAATTATATTTTCCGTAACCTGCAATCTCTCTCTATAACAAAGGTGAACTTTCGTCCGCAGCATCGGGAAAATTAATAGATACGAGCGTCGTTCGATGTTTTTCAAATTAATTGTAAATCGCTAATTTTACCCCGGCGCGCAATAACGATTCGTCCTGACGATCGCGAGCGTATCCTGTCGAAATCATCACGAGAGAAACAGCAAGAAAAAAAAAGAAAAGAAAAGAAAGACGCTCCGATCTGGCCGTGTGAGATCGAGTTAATCTATTTTAAGCCATTACTTTAAGTATTATATACTTTAACCGCTCGATGTGTTCCTCGCATCCTCGTACCATCGTATCGCTGGCTTCGAAGCAACATCTTAGATATATTCTTAATTAATAAACAAGCCTAATGGTCAACTGCGCGCAGGATGGCCGATTTTGACCTTTCGCTTGTCAAATTTTTACAACGTTCAAGAAATTGTAAGCTGAAGTCATTAACGAACTTCTATTAAGCTTACGTTATTTGGCGAGATTTTTATTTATTTCTTACTGTCCAGTTTTCAATTACCGGCATCGATAGCCAAACGTTGAGTTTATAAAATTTCCGACTGGTGATGTTGGTTACATTCCATCTATGAATGACCTTGAGCATCGATGCGTTACCTTCCCGCGCTCCTGATGGATAGTCGTACCATTCTGAAATGTTTTTTCTAGTAATTTGTTGGCCAGACGTTAACGATACANACTTTAAAAAAAAAAAAAAGAAAAATGTGGATGACACGAAATCTGGGAATCTTGGGGAGGATATCCTACATCCTCCTTCCTATCCAACGATCAGAAAACGCGTTGTTCAGCGTTTCTCGAACCCTGCGGTCGTTATGACCAGAAGCATCATCACGCTGAAACCACATCCGCACCCCCGGTAGCGACCGAAACGCCTCACAAGACTTGGAAGTTCATTCTGGAAGTTGCGAAGTTTTCAAGTGCGGGATATCCTGCAGTTGCTTAACGAAGAGAAACTTTAAACGATCTTGAAACACCAACGTATCATAGATCAATGAATTTCTCTTGTAATCGGTTAGATAACGCCTGGATAAAACGAGCATGCAGCCTTCGTCTCGTTTAAGATAAACGAAGAATCTCGTAAGACGAGTAAATTTCTGATTTACACCGTACTATGTTTTCCTTAGGTTGATGATGACAAATGATGACAAGTAAAAATAAAGGATAATGCAGAAATGTAGAAGTAAAAGTTTCGACAGAGAAGCAGCCGTGGCAATTGACTTTTAGATCGAAAGTTATAAAAAATAAAAAAAAAAATAAAAAAATAATTTAGAAACAGAAAAACGAAACTCCAACAGAGGCAGCCGTAGTATATAATTCATTTTTTTTTTTAGATTTAAAGTATTTGCCACTTGACACGAATAAAAAATAATATGGAAATATAAAAATAAAAATTTAACAAAAGAAGCAACCATAGTGATTGATTTACGAAAGCAACTTTTAGATTGAACGCGGTTACCGCTCGACGCGAAGAATTACGCTTGCAGACGTTAGCTCTGTAACCTACCACTTCACATTAGGTGAAACAGTATTTACATACTACACGTAGGTGGAACACTATTCACATCGAGTATTCTGTTTCTAACTGTTCATAGCATCCCTGAGTTTAGTTGACATCTCTATATTTAGCGCGTAAGATTCCGTTACGCCTTGCACTTCGCCAAAGTTCTTCCACGAAGCGGCGAGCATTTGTTACCATTGGTGCGTGAAGGACATGTTCGCCAAGTAACGTGTGGCGCGATGCCAGTGATCGAAAAGGCCACCGTAGAAGTCATATTCGCGATAAAATTCTCAACTTTCTCGCGTTTCATTTTTATTTTCAACTATTATTTGCTACGTAAACACTTACTTCTTATATGTATATATTTGCTTGTCAATCAGTCGACCAATTTAATTGTCACATCCTCGAAAAAATGTATATAGTAGTCCAAGATTTTGAAATTGAGAAATTACCATCGATATTAAAAAAAAAAAGAAAAAAAAAAGCGTAGCTTTGATCCTATTGTGAGAACAATTTATTGCAATATATAAAGAGACAACAAGCAAGCGTCATTTCAGTAATAGTACAATATTCTTGAGGAAATTGCAATGGCATTGTTGTAAGTTTAACCGTTTTAAATATATCGTTTATCCTAAGTTTAATCATCTTAATAACGCTTCCTTAATAACGCTTGTTTCCTATTTAATCTATTTATTACGATGAAGGATGCAGGCTTCGCCGCGGTAATTATAACCTTTATTAAAATTCCACTGTGATAATCCAATCGGAACGAACTGCATGTCTAAATTTGGGTAAGTCTCCGTTAATAGGATTAATTAAACACGATGTTTACCCCGACTGCTGGTAATTTATTATGATGTCACGATATTTCCCTCTTATTTTCCCAACACGTCACACGTAACGCGCGTAATCTCGATGGAAGATGCGACCGGTGACCACAGAGTGTCGAATCGGTGAAAAGAGATAGAAAACAGGGCGGTCAAGGAAGGATGACAAAGGGAGGAAATGGCTTCCTCCCCTCATCCCCCCTCCCCCCTCCACCTGGTGTCCCTAATATTGCAGCTCTGGAAAATATAGATCGACTAGGCTGCAGCTAAAGAAGCCGAGGAGTAGTCGAACAGTTGAATACTTGGGTCACGCCCAAGTATTCTTCGATAAAAGCGTCCAAGTACCTTTATGCTACTCACTCACGCTCTATACAAGGATATAACTCGTGCTCCCTTTTTTATCACACGGTTATTTCACGCGCGTCAATGGATCCAGTTGGCTTTCACGATACAACGATTTTCAATGTATACTGTTCGCTCGAGGACGCTGCACCGTACACAGTATAATCACGTCGTTGCAACGTTCTCGACGCAGCTGGGAAGCTGCGATTTGCAAAAATTTTTGAGCAATGGCTGTTGAATAAATTGGCCAAATTTTTGTTAGTACAAGGTTCGGGAACGTGGAGATCTTGGGGAAAACCTGGGACGGATTTGGCGAAAATTTTAGAATTGTTGGAACAACGGATACCGAAACACGGTATTTAAAATGACGTTTATATTTTATCGTTTTGTAAAAGAGATGCTCTGTTAGTCCAGTTGTATAGAATTCTTCCAGCTCACGTTGTAGCGGTTTAATAGATCTTTCTTGGTCGGATCGGTATTATTGCGAAGCATATGTTATTGTTTTGTGCAATATAGAGCAGCTTAATTAATACGTTAACAATTGAACTATTGTAAGCGTTCGTTCCCCTTCGCGTCGATTTTGCGAAAGATTAATAATGAGATTATCGACAGTTAATTGAAACGCTATCTCCGACACTTGTTTGACTCGACTTTCATTTTAGGATCCAACTCCGCGCGAACAATTTCGATTTTTGTCACCAAGCACGAGATTCTATAAATTAGGCATTAGATATCAAATTCTGGATGAATAGCGTGTGCACGTGGTCGTATGTTAATGGCAACGCACAATATCACGCTCCAAAAACTCTCTCGCTCGTTATTCGAAATAAATAACAAAAAAAAAAAAGATTGGCTCGCTCGTTCCGCAACGCCGAACTCCGCACCGAATAAAATTCGAAGCACACACCGGCAAGTACAACAAAAGTATGGGAACCGCGTGGTGGTTTAATGTTTGCGGTATAAACGTCTCGAATTTTTTTTCCCACCAACGTTTATGGCCGCATAAAGCGTTTTAAATCGCCCGATTTGGTAATTCGTAGCACGTATTATGTCCGGGAATTGCGCGCGCGCGCACATACGGTAATTTATCGATCCTGTTATTAATTCGATCCCCACCTCGGCTCGCCACCGCCTCTAATTAATTTGATTTTTCAGCCTGTGTGTGTGTGTGTGTGTGTGTGTGTGTGTACCATTCGCTCATTCACTTGTCGATTTACACCGAACGTCACCTTATGCTTTTTTGCTACGTGAAAGCTCAATGTAATAAGTTAACATGCTATAATTTTCCGACGAGGGGGAAGGAGAGGAAGGAAAAAAAGTGAAATAAAATCGGCGATATCTCGTGTCGCTGAACGTTCACCGATTTATGCGTATATTCCACGATCTTCTTGCGCCTCCTTCTAATCCTCTCACCAATCTTCTCTTTTATCAGGTATCGGGGCGAGATACGACAATCCTCGGCCAATCAAAACGAAAACATCGGCCGCGGTTGGATGTAATTATGGGATAAGGACATTAAGGCGGCGGAATTCCGCTTCGCGGAAACGCTCACCGCTGTACTAACGAAGTGACGGTGAAAAACGATGAGAACGCTATAGAACCGTCGCGTTCGCTTCGTGCTCGCCTCGTGCATAGTATTCCAGTATGTGTAAACTTTGCTTAGAGCAACGCATATATAACCTCCTGTGTCCTACCTGAGATGTTTTCCGACAAAGTAGCCGACGTTTGTTCTGCGGTTGACAATCCCTCTCCCCTTCCCAGCGATTTCTGTCCATCGAAACACGATTCGACTTAATTTTTTTTTTTTTTTTTGATTTTGTTTCTTTGCAAATTGAATGAAGCGTTTCGATACAGTGGAAAAGAATCGCCACGCGCGTACGATTACATCTTTAACAAGCGGTTTCTCGCGTTCGAACGTGTCACACTCGGTTAGATTTCTCGGCGGACACCTGGAAAATCCTTTCCTCCCGTCACGTTCGTAAATTTTATGCTGCGTTGATTTACCGATGAAGGTACAGTTGATCATTGAAGAGTTTATTCCTTCCTTTATTTCTTTTATTTTAGATATTCAGAACTTTCTCTCGTGTAATATGTTTGATGAACACTCCAGTTATTTAATAATTCCATCGGTATTTTTCATTTATCTCGCTATAAATTCGATTTCGAACGTCGACCGAATAAAATGTACGTGATAACATTCTGAAAATTACGCGGACGCCGCATCGAAAGTTTAGATTTATTTTGATTGTGAAATATTTTTAATGCCCCAGTACGTGACATGAATAATTTACTGCAATATTACTCGACACGCAAAATATTAAATTTGAGCATCAGTGTCAATGATTAATAACCAAGATAAAGTACAGCATAAACAGATTTAAAGTTTCATTTTCACGCTGTGTACAAAGGTTTCAATTAAAAATTTAACGAATCATTCGTTCCTGTCTCAAGTTCTTTCTCGAAATTTATCTTCACAACGAACAGTCCATCATTCCAATTCTCAATTCACATATTTGCTGACGTATATTTACATATACAGCCGTCGTTGAAACAAAGTAAGAAACCTTAAAACGGATTCTTTCAACTCGGTGTGGAATCCATGAAAACGATCCCATTCAAACGTATAATTATCGTATTTCTCACGCAATCAAAGTCACGCATACGTGAGAATGATATCGCGATGCAGTCAAGCTGGAACAATGACTTGGAATTGCTCTAATTGATTCGTCCGTCTCTATCTTGCGAACTCCGGAACTCAGTTTTCGTTCTCTCAGAAACTCCGCCACCACGGAGTGAACAACTAACCATCGACAATGTTGCTGCACAATAATGATAATTTGAATTATTCAAATCGTAATTACATTTGTTAATTAACGACGTATTTGCTGTCACGTCTTCTTTAATGTACCCAACCATATGAACGCCAAGTCGTGAAGAAATTAATTCATGCATTCTGATGCGTTCACAATGCGAAGTCTGACTAGTTTTCTATCAGCAGGACTATTGAAACATATTTCACAGATGATCGTCTCACACGTTTGTATTCATTGGGATGACAGAAGGCGGAAAGATAGTTTATTAAATTTTATAGTTTATTAATTTAAACGAAAGATTTTTTTGATCGGTCGAACATAAAACACGAGCTATGAGAACGCTTTTCTCCAACAATATTATCTTAATTAGTTCAAATAATTACTATTTTAGTAGTTATAATTACTAATGATTACTAACTACTTTAATAATTATAACTACTAATAGCTACTTTAATAGTTACAAAGATTGTGTATCCAATAAGTCATACGTTTTCTTCACCAAGATCAATAGATTAAATAATATCGAACCACTTCTTCGGCAAATTGCACAGTAATAATTAACGACAAATTGCTACGATTTTATCGCTACATAGTCGCCTTTGTCTGCCGAGATTTCCACGAGAGCAACGTGCAAGGTGTCGCGGGCGAACGCGCCGATTGTAAAACTTGAGGTCGCTAGTTACTTCCAGGAAGGTTACCAGGTTCTTCGCTGCTGTTTTTACCGACATTAATTGAACGTTCGTACAACTCGTACATCTGTTTCCCTTCTCGCAGTATTCTTTCTGATGCCCTTTCTGCTTCGAATCTTGTGGTTCACCCCACAGAGTTTATGCTTTTATTGCAACGATGCATCTGTTACGCGTCGCAGGCTCGTCGTAAAAACGACGATATCATCCGTGCCTCGTTGCAAATCTTGGCCTGCGAGAAGCTTCTGCTCGGAGAGCCACAGTGTAGGTATAACGTGTGATTTTACGTTTGCGAACGAGCGAGAGCTTATTGAGCATTTGTTCATTTCTGATGAAAAACAAAATCCTTTTTTATACGTCGCGAGCGTCATAACTGCGTGCAATAAAATATGACGGCGCGATTTCCCTCCGCGATTACGGGAAAGATAGAAGCACTTTCGGTAATAATTAATTTCCACTGTTTATCCAAACCGAAACCTGTTTACAGAGTCTCTTCGTATTTTAATTTCAATTAACTGCATATATTATGCTCAGCTCACGTATCGAAAATATTAAAATCGAACATTAAAATGTTATAATTACGTTAATTAAAAATATTAAAGGCATTTACGCAGTAATAAAGTTGCAAATGTGGTGTTCGTAAATGTAAAACTTGTTGCTCGACGAGCTCTGTATCTTCGGATCTTTTCCATTTTTGAATCACGTGTTGAGAGACGTGATCTTTTTAATTTAACAGAAATATATTAACAAATAATATACGTAATATATATATACACATACGTAATTTTAGATTAACAAATTACTTCCAATTATCAATTTTGCTATTAACTTGCGCGTGTTGGTAAAACTCTGGTTGCAGAGGCAGGATGAAAAGGCGAGGGAAATTTCTCGGACGCTTATGCACAGTAAAAGAAGTACCCGAAGTTGAAAGCTCGACGCTCAAAAGCGGTTCGCAAATCGTTACCACCGATGCCTTGTGATTTTCTTCGAGGGAAAAATCACTTGGAGCGTTGAATTGTGCGAATTTGAAAAAGCCATGTAATGTCCTTATGTATAAAGTAAGTTAACCTCTCGCGGGCCAATGATTTTACCGCCATTTTATTTCAGCTTTTTCGGCGGTTTTTCCTTGTGTTTGGAACAAAGTTGTATTCAGTTCTTTATTTGTAGAACTCTCTGCTTCGGTCTTCAGCAAACTAGTTTAATATAGAACATTTTTCATCCTTCTTTTTTCGTTTTCGTCGCTTGTATCTGTAACGTGTCGCCTCTCTCTCTCTCTCTCTCTCTCTCTCTCTCTCGCTGTCGTTTGAAATGTACTTTCATTCAGCGTTTCATTTTTGAAATTCAAATGCTTTGACTTTTTCAATAAATCCGTCCGCGTTTGTAAAGGCTTGATATTAATTGTATTTCTTGAAGTACTTGCTATTATGCTTCAAGAGTTTATTACTACAAAATTTACTTTACTACCTCGGGTTAAATATCTGTCTGTTTGCGCGTTAGTAGCTAACTGTGCAAAATTTAAAAAACAAAAAGAAGAAAAAACAGCGACTTTGTCGCACTTGAGATTGACCTAAATTTAGAGGGCGCCTTCGGAGTTTTCCAAGTGGAATCAAATTCCTTTCCAAGCACATCCTTTAACACCAATTCATGTTTCGAACGATAAATTTCCAATCCAGCTTCTAATCTAAAAACGACGGGGTGAAACAAATGACGAGCGCGCAATCGTAAGTCGGTATCTCGTCGTCGGGTGGACGACACAATCGGTGAAGAGGGACCCAGTGGATCGTTTAATGCCCCCGGCGTAAGAAACGGCGTAAGAAACTCACCTCTGCCACTTTCCACCAACTTTCTCGAGACGTTAGATTATAGTATACTTTCGATTCACTCTCTTCCTTCTCTTTCCTCTCTTCATCCCCCGCTCGCCGGAGAAAAGTTCCCTTCTCCACTCGTGTAACGCTGCCCCGCTCTCTTACCTGTGTTTCTTTCGCGTTAGAGCCCTCCCAGGCTAAACTTCTGGCCCATTAATTTACATTTGGACATTTTTCAAGAGTTCCCGTGTACCTTAAAATTGGCGAACTCGTCTTTTTCACCGTCACCCCCTTCGTCCCTTCTCCAGGAAGAGCCCTCGAGTTGTCTGTCGCGTTCGTTCCCTTGTCCGGCGTTACGCTTGAATTCTTTGCCATTAAACGGCGAGGCAGAGAGGACAAGCCCATACATACAGGTCGGATAATTTTATTACTCTTTATATCTGGCTCTTTTATTATTTTCAAGCGTCAATAGAAAATGGCAGACCGTGTGACCGATTTTATCGCGACTCTCTCACAGTGTGACACAGGGTCCCCTTTTTTTTCGTCGGGACAGCGACGGAGAGGTTCTCTCATGAATTAACGAGCAAACAGTATTTATAATTCACCCGTCTCCGTCAGATCGGAAATTCTAAATAACGAGTTTTACGACGGCGAAAGTAGAGGAGCGAAGTGCTTTCGCAAAGTGTTCGCATTGATAACTTGCATAACTTAGTTTACTGCAACGTAGATTCGATGAATAAGTTGCTTCTCAGAAAAGCAAAAAACTATGGTTTTTTTTTCGACAGAGAGTGTTTATTCCTTTTTCAATTGCGGCAGATGATTGTGACGTGGACGAGTAAAATTCGCAAGTGGCCTCGGCAATTATGGCTCAGGCAAAATATTAATTTGAGATCTCTGCTAGAATCACGTGAAGAAATTTTTAATCAATTACCGTATTAATGAATTAACTTTTCTACTTGTAGAACGAAACGTCTCATTTGAGAAACAAAATTGCTGTTTTTGACTTTAAAGAATTTTGTAGAAGCACTGTTTATTAAAATAGTAAATTACTAATTTTATTACGTTCACGGTTCAAGCGAATTAATATATAATATACATAATTCATTTATATCTACAGACGTTTCTTACTTTTACGAGTGAACTGATTATACCGTGAGATTACTGGCAAACATAATTACCAAATTATTGTGCACTTAATAAATTGATAGAATCAAAATATTCTATTTTCGTAATTGAGTTATCGGAGTGGGCATATCTCGTGAAATTAAGTTAATTATATACACGTGTGCCATTTGTGTAAAACGAAAATCATCCGGGTTTCAATCCATAAAATATATTACATATATACAGTTACAATAATTTTCTCTCATTATAAATCTATAATTCCTGCACCTTAATACGATATATTAAGCTTTCATTAAATTTTTTTTTTTTACGCCTTATTAACGATATTAACGGGAATTCAGGTCTCTCAAAATAAAGTAAAATCCAACGAAATTTCTAATAGAAAATTAAAATCATATCGGTCAAATGTTTCACTTCATGGCACAGGAGAACGAACGATAATAATATATACGTCGAAATTAAAATGACCAACGTGGTTTGCGTTTAGATCATCTTTCAAAATATTATTAATATGAATGTTGACACATAACATCAAATTGTATTTACTGATTCAATGAAGTCTGTGCAACTGCGTGATCGAGGCTGCCGTGAATATTGAAATATTCCGCTCATATTCGCACATTAATTTTCTGCATTTATTGTCTCGTTTACACACACGTTTCTTGTTACTTTGGTTTTAAATGCAGAAATTGCTTAAATTACGATGATTATCCATCATGATACAGATAATTATTATTACAAATTATACAAATACAGGTAATTGTGTTTCCCTAGAAATCCGGCAACGTTGTTCAGCATGTTAGTGAATTATTGACTTTATTAATTGATCACTCGCAGGCTTCCATGTTAACGTGCATCAGGCTGATGTAAACAAGATGTAGAATACATGTATATTACATCCAAACCTTATAGCGACATACACGCAGGATCACGAACGTACCCACGCCGCTATGTATACTCGGAAGATTTTCAAACTCAATTTCTACGAAAAGGAAGCCCTCCTCTATGAACTCTAAGCCTCTACGGTTGCAACATAAATTACATCGCGTCATTCGTGTACAGTGGATGCATAATTACTTTGCATTACAGTTTTAATCACTTGTGTACGTGTGCCTTGCTTTCGGTATACTAGGACTGCGTGAAATCGATGATCTTGGCGGTAATTTGGAATTAATAATATGTAATGGTAATAAAATAGTAACAAATGGTAATGACAATTAAGTTAAACTCGACAGTTAATAAAGCTATGATTTCGTTTTGTATTCTGCTTTCATTTCTTGTACAATTGTTACACGAGAAAGATTTGAAAATGATGAATTTTCTCGTCTATGCGACAATCGAGAAAATTACAAATTATCCAGCAATTTACGTTTGAACATATAATTTTCGTAAACAGATATCTAAGAAAGTGTATTAACATTTACGTGGAAGAACTATCCAAAAAAATGGTTTTTCGCAAAATATACACCATTAAATTCGTCGTTAAATAGCACTAATTTCATCGATGTACACAATATTTGACAGAATAACTTTCACCTCTTCGACATGAACAATTGCCGATATACGTCAAATATTTTTTTCAAAAACTACATTTATGCCAGTCCGTGACTTCGTTTCGGGTATGTTCCCTTGGTGATAAATGAATCTTCATTTGAGAATTCTACAATAGCATCGAGAAACGAAGGTTCATTCTAAATCGAAAGATCAACGAAGAATAACAATAGTTAAGCGTTCTGATTGAGACTATAGCATTCTAGTGTGTAACCTGCCGAGAAGGTTGCATGATACGAAGCGAGTAATACTGATATTTCGGCACAATTCGCAGAATACATCCGCAAAACGGTCCGGACTGTGAAGGCTCGATTGGAGGCTATCGCAGCTATACTCGAAGAATTATTCAAATTCTGTGATGAGATTCCATAACTTTTATCGAGAATGTCAGAGCTGCAACCCTTTTAAATTTCGCGATCGTGGAATTACTTTAGCGAAATTTAATAGACACGATAATTTTCCGTAGTCGAAGCTACCAAAGAGAACTCCTCCTTGTTCTCCACTCAAACACACGCCGATTTTTTCACACGTCACGTAGATTACAAACGATCCCATTATCAACGCGTGTGTTGGTAAACGTTTCTGAAACGACATTTCCATTTCTGTGTTTCAGCACACGTTAACGGGCCACTGCGGCAAGGTGATGGCGGCGAAGTTTCTTGGCGAGCCTTCAAAAGTAGTTTCCGGCAGTTACGATCGCACCCTAAAAATTTGGGACCTGCGTAGCAAAGCGTGTAAGTATATCCCAGTGGCAAACAAATAGGGAACGTTTAACGTTCACGGTGCATCGGCATACGTTTACATCTGTTAACCGTAACTCGGAACACGTTGTTGCGCCATAGACAGAAAGTAATGTACAGCAGTACAGGTAATCACGTTCCTCGTTATTCCCATTAGTCATGAATAATGTTAATATACTTGCCAGCGTCTAGGGGGGGGGGACAATAAAAGGAACGCAGTGTCTGACTATTCGTGTGTACGTCCATTACGAACGACATACGACTTCAGACCACCACCGTAAACTGTACGCCAACGAATTCTGTTTCAAGAATAAATGAACAACGTACGGTTTATTATTGATCGTAAAATCAATCGGTGTGTTGCAGATTTACAGCAAAGAAATACTTCCTCTGCAGAATACCATTCCTGGCCAAATGTTTATCGATCAAAGCGTTTGAAAGCATTTGAGAACGTTGAAACCTTTCGTGCAAGAGGATTTCTGTTGAAATTAAACAGAATTTCGTAGCTGAAGGATTTCAATGGTTTAAATGTAAATTTAAATGTTGCGCGACATTTGTTCAAAATGTTCAAGTATCTGTGCTTGATCGAGAACTTTTTGCGTGATACGTAGAACTTTTACGAGATTTTGCTTGAAATCGAGTCCAGTATAAGTTTCTTCTTGTTCGAATTCGTATCGTTTGAATTCAAATAATTTGAAGATTGATAAATATTGCAAGTAGAGAAATACGTTGTAGCGTTTCGAAGGAGTTGATTCATTCCTCATGATTGAAGTATTGTGGTTAGCTTATCAATACGCGAACCAGTTTAGTTCCTCTCGGTCCGCAGTAGAATGAAAATAAAAAGTTGTACAAGTGGAACAAGTCAAGGAATTGAACATCGTTCTTTAACCGTTCGAGCGTGAAATTGATATAATCTGGTATTATCGGACTCTGATATTACCTGGTATTAATTAGTATTATCATTGTTTCGTTTTGAAATTCCTTCGCCGTTTAACGCGCGTAATTACACGCGTTTCGATGTGTTGCTAAAATAAGAATTTATGATTACCGAACGTACGAGCGTAATTGACGAGCGTCAACTATTTATTCCAAATATTTTCATGTCGCGTAATAAATCACGAAGCTTCGTCACGTTGGCAGATAATTGTTACGAAAAATTTCCCACACGTAGGCAGTTCAATTTTCTCGCGCCTTTGCACTTGATTCTCAACACACTCGCCTCGCTGCTTTCCTTTATTTACGAGCGCTCGTAAAACCATTACACGCCTAATTCGAGTCATCAGGAGGCATAACGTCGCCCGTAACAGAGGAATCTGAAATAACGTCNCCAAAAAAAAAAAAAAAAAAAAAAAAGAAACAATTGAAAATTCTACTGCACGTGAAAACTGAGCTTAACTCATTCACATAACTTTATCCTGAGTCTGTTGTAACTCAAAACTAAAGGACAGCAAAATGGATATTTCCCGGTAAATTTATTCCACTCTTGCAAATAGTTAGGGCATCGTATGTAAGAAATGATATCGCGGATTTTTCAAACGAGACGTTGGCGCCGCGCCAGGTCTACGTCCACGGACTACGTGTCGTGGGCTGCAAGAAGTTTCGAGATACAGAGAAACAACAAAAATTACTGGATCAGAACGGTCGAAAAATGAGAAGGTGAAGCCGTTGACGTCGCCAGAGAATATTTCAGTCACCGGAAACATCTGAATTTTTAAGAATAAAGAGATTGTGTAAAACATCTTTTTCTCTTTTTCTCTAGATTCGAATTTCTCGAGGATCTGGGCCAAGAAGCTCTTGAGGAAATATTCAGCCGCGTTTGTCAAGTCGAAAATCTCATCACGCGGTAATTATAATAGTAATCGAGTCACGTTATTCATACCTCGCACGTAGTTCGCCGCGTTGATTGTAATAACTTAACGCTTGAAACTTCGCCGGGTCTCCCGCAGAAGGTTTTTTTTAATATATTCGGTTGAAAGACGAACGAACACGGCGCGGTGATGAAAGGATCGAACCGAAAGGAGGTGATCCCTCGTTGCGTCGTCACTTGCCGAGATTAATTAACACGATAACGTTCTTATCGTTCAGTTGGCGAAAATCTTTTCGAAGTTGCTGGGACCTGCAGTTTTCTTGTCGAAACGGCGGACGAAGCTTTTGTTCGTGATCGGCGATGACGGCTCTAACGGATGGATGTTTCACGGATAAAAAGGATTCGATAAGAAATTGGTAAATTCATGCGGGAGGGAGGGGGGGGGAAGGATGAAATGCCGGCCATTTTCAAGGTAGATGGGACGAACGATTAAACGGGAAGTTCCGGACAAGAAGAAATTTAATTTAGATCAGCTTGTAACGAGACAACCTTAATTCTGTCCCGCCGGTTTTAATATAAAAGTTCCAGCCAAGTTTTTTGAATAGATTATTTGGCGAATCGCCGAGTGTCTTAAAACTGAATATTTTAGCGCGAAAATTTTAATGAAATGCAAATTGCTTGTACACAGACCGTTAACGAAGATGTATAATACGTTGTCGTTGTTGGCATGGAAATTTCATTTTTATCCTGTCCCCTCTCCCCCTTCCTTTTTCTTTCGAACTGTATTAAAAAGAAGTTTCGCCGCGCGAATATTTTTAATATTCATGTCTCGCTGTTTTCCTCGAGCAACAGGATGCGTTTCGCAATTTCTCTTAATATTTTCTCTAGCAGGGAATTGAAGCAGAAGTCGTCTAGATTCAAATTTTTTCTGAACAGCTCTCGCAGACAGATCGTCTAAATTTTAAATACCAATATAATGTTGAATCCTTCTGATACCTTGATTCCAGAGAGAAGCTCTAAAAGCAAGAAAAGAACAGCACGATATTAAATCGAATACATATATAGATTGCTGGGAAATTTATAAATCGTGGAATCTGTAAATTTGTAATTCCATTTGTATGGAAATCAATTATATGCATACATTTGATTTATATTAAATTCTATCTCACAGAATTATTTTCACCAACTTTTGCGAGTTTTGACACACGTTTGCAAGTACTGTCGTATTCAGAGAAAATCTCAGCGGAAAAAGTAATACGATCTTTTATCGATACAAAGAAGAAAAAAAGAAAAAAGGAAAAAACAATTAAAAGAATAACGAAATGCTATGGTTCTCGTCACGTGTATCGAGAACTGCTGTGATACTCGTATCGACGTAACAGCGATGAAAATAATTCAGTCTGTTATATTTGCTATTCAAACATTTACGTGGAACTTGGTCAACAAATATCGGATTATTTTGGGAACGAGCACCGCATAGAAATAAAACAGTTAGTTCCCCGTCTCTGCAATATCAATTCATATGCACGTGAAAATTATCAGCCGCGTATGCACGAGAAACATTCATCCCAATAATACATTCGAAACGTGATATCTTTCGTTAGATATCATCCTACATTTCTCTCGATTTAATATATATATTTTCGTCGTGGAGTTTTAAATTTCTGCTCGAACAAGGAGCCCATTTTATCAACAATTTTTACATAATAATTCAGGACTCTGGAACCACGCTTCAATGAAACGAGATATTAAAGCTTTTTTTAATGAAGAATAACGACAATTTTCGCAATTAAGATTGCTATTTGTAAATTAAGAGATAATAAGTAGACATCGTGAAAAATTTCAGTTCGAACTACTGTCTCGTTGGATCAATTTCAATTCGTAATTATATATATAAGTTATTCGAAAAAAATGGTATCTTTATCGGAGTACGAGAATAGGGAAAAACACGCAAAAAGACTCTTTCTCTGTCTCATTGCTGAAACTTGGTTTCATTTCTGCACGGAGTATTCTGTCCCGCAATAACAGTTAAGGGTTAATTATCCTTTTCGGCTGTTTGCACAAAAGTTCCGTGTCAACGAGCCGGTGCGGCAACAATCTCGCGGCAAGTTGTGGCTAAATTTCACAATGATCGTTCGCTCGGATCTTGCAAATTAATACGAGCGGCGCGCTATCATCCGTGGCAGGGTTACGTCGTGTATCCTTTGTCAATAGAACTCCACCCCAGCCCGATAGGGACGGTACAGCAGCGACAGTACCTCGATAGCTACCTCTGTAGCAATGTTGACCAGAGTGTAAATCGATATCTCGGACGGGAGTTCTTCGAATGATATGGTTTCACCGAGATTAGTCAACCGTCCATAGGGATCGAATTGTAAATCCCGCATACATTTGCAAACCGATTGGCAAGCTATCGTCGCCCATCGTCCCATATCATTTCGCCCCGTGATCGATTTACTTTTCTCACCCTTTAAATTGCCACCTCTATTTGCCGAAAGTGCCTATGTTTGGCCCGTTGTCCACTTACTCGCCACGGCCACCGAATTATCACTTTCCCTCGCTCTTTTCCTCTCTCGAAAGCGCCGCTTATCGCGCCAGATCGCGGCACGAAAGCACGAAAGCGACGTGGGTCGCTCTTGGTATACGCTCTACCGATCGTCTGAATCTCCAGCGACGATCTGTATTTCATTTTCGGGATATGACCGCACGCGAACCGGTCCCGAACCGAGGTTGCAAATAATACTCGGCTTATCCCTCCCCTCTCTCCTCTTTAAATCATCGATCCGATAATAAAAATCCGATTGCTCCGCGTAATTTTCTCTGGATGCGTAAGGTGTTTCGGCGAGATTGCACGACGTGCAGGAGGCGATATAATTTTTTTACGATGAGAATGAATCGAGTGATCGCCTGGATTGTATCAGAGTGTCAGGTTTCGAAGTTTCACTGGACGTGTGCTCGAATACTTTGGGAGCAGAAGAAACTTCACGGGAATGGTCATTTTCAAGGTTCTCTTAGCTGTGCAATTGATGTTTGATACTAATTTGAAAATATACATTGATCTGATTATTATATTAGAGTGTATATTAGAGTGCATTCAAGTATTAAAGCGATAAAAATTATCTGTATTTTATGTTAACTTTTAATACGACTGTCTGACTATGATCGTCTTGTTCTACTTCACTTGTTCCGCCACATCGTGAATTCTTCCTCGTATCGTCTCGTAAAACTCGTTAATCAGATCCTACAAATATTCTTGCACGTCGAAAGTTTCATAATTTTTAATTTGCGTATTTTGTTTTTCTCTCTCTCTCTCTCTCTCTCTCTCGAAATCTACAACATTTTTCAAATTCGCATTGCTAGTCTGTTTGTCGAACTAAAACGATCACCATCTCCGAATTCTTTCTAATCCCGCGGACGATCCTGGTCAATTCACTCTGTAAAACGAGGATAGGACAATGGAGGAAGGAGAGGATCTCGTTGAACGTAAAAAGTGGAGTCCTTTTGCTAAGTTGTCCCAAGCGGATACGAACACTCGCCGAATCTAAATACGGAAAGGCGAAACTTCAATCTTTCTCCTTTTCTCTCTCTCATTCTCCAAAAATAGCGCAAGCGCGCTCAAACGAATTCTTCTTTTTCCTCTTTCAATTCTCTCCCTCTCTCTCTCCCCCCCTTTTTCCTTACATGCATAAATATAAAGTAGGTTTAGCAAATGCAGCGAGGCACGCTTGAACCGTTCGCCCGAAATTTGTACGCTTTTACGAGTTAAATCCGAGTTAATTTCACACAGGCGGGGGAATGGGAAGAGCGGTGGCCAGGTTGATACACACAGACACACAGACCGGACATTCATTTTGGTTCGGAGGGGAGGGGGAGGTTCTCACGCTTTTGTCCGTGAACGCGGTCCTACGGGCAAAATAGTGAAAACCAAGCGGCCGCCGGTGCTATCAGGGAAAGGCGGACGACGGCGGGTAGTGGTGTACAAAAGTTTCGCGCAAATAAATCTCGCTACGCAAGGAGCGGACAATGGGGAGCGCCGCTGCTGAAAGCGCGTTTAAGCGTGAATTATTGTTTAGCCAGGACGCTTTAAGACAAAAACCGACGCTTAAAGTGGATCAGCTGTTTTCTATCAGATTATTGTTACCCCGTTCCCTGCTAGCTCCTATCGTCTTATTCGTGTTTCGCAGCTGCATCGGATTAGGGCAGATACAAGCTGCAGCCGTTCCTTCCGTTTTAATTGCAGCACTTCCGTTTATAAATGGCAAATGTTCGACCAAGATATCCGCCGGCGGAGACGACGATCCCGTGAAATCGTATCATACCTTCTTACCTTCCTCATGAATAATTATTCAGCAAATGCATCCTAATAATTATCGCGCACCGAATATCTGTCGTGTCATGTTGATTTCATTTAAGCTTTATCCTCATCGCTTTATTTATAACGCACTGACGTGTGGTGTGTTTAAATATACCGACTGTAGGTTGGTGATTATCGTTAATTGGCGAAGCAATTTTTAGCCTGGATAAAACACGCTGTTGTCCTGTTTCTTTTTTTTTTTTTGGCTGAATTAAACACTGGCTGAAAATTACACGAGCGTTCTATAAATTATTTTTCCAAAAATTTAATGATTGTCTGATACATATAGTTACTAAAATTCGTGAATTTTCCTTCCTCGTTTCGAGCGTTTTTTAATATCTTTCAAAGTTACTTTTCCAATATACGATGCCATTAACATTCCTGTTTTAATCTTCTTTTTTTTTTACACGTTCGGTGCAGAAATTTACTGATTTTCTGACACACAGTCACTAAAATACGCGAATTTTCCTTTCAATTTTTAAATCCGTCTCTTCCAAGGATATTTTCGCAATTAACGATAACATTCCTGTTTCAATAATTTTTTGCTACATGCTAAATTTCGTGAATGTCCCTTCCCTTTTTCAAGGATCTCTTCACATTTAGCGACACACGACGCCATAAACAAGTACACTTTTTTCCCCTGTTTCAATAATTCTCTGCGGCACGCTTGATTCTGCGACAGTTATTCAAATCCGTGAATTTTTCTTCCGATCTTTAAATCCGTTTCATTCGAGGATTATTTTCGTAATTAGCGATACACGAGGCCATGAACGGAGTACGTAATTTGTTTCCTGTTTCAATAATTTTTTCCTACACGCTTGGTGCTTATATCTGAAAGATCCATTACTCATTCGCGGAAATCGTTTCATGCCGCGTGTACGCTTTCATGGTAGATGAATTGCTTGACACAAGTCGTTAGAAATGTAGATTAGTCTCAAAAAACTTACAAAAGGGGGAGCGTGTACGCGGGATTGAAAGCGCTCGGAAGCACGCGCTTATAGTTAACTGTAATCCATTGAGAACCCTTCTCGGCTAATACGGGCAGGAAAAGTGAATCGACGACGAGAAACGCTTAGGTACTTTAGTACTGTACTTCAGTTGCTCGAATCCGGAAACTGGTTGCTGTTTGCAACAAAGGAAACGGATACAAAGCGCATAAAATACGTATGCAAACTTTGTATGTAAATACGTGGCATATGTACGGGGCGATTAATACTCGCGCATCGGCGAATTTTTCTTACCACCGAGCAAGCAAAAATTGAAAACTCGTTTGATTCCATCGGGAACTATTCTGTCAGTGAAAATGATGAAATGAACGTAAGAGTGGACTTTTTCTTTCTTTTTTTTTTTTTAATAAATTGACTATTTACAATTGTCATCGATCTCTGGAAAAAGACTAGTCTGTTTTAAAAAAATTTAATTAAAACCCTGTAAATTGTCTTTCGCAGAAGAAAGATTGACGATCTAACAGAAGAACGTGGCTTGTAATATAATTTTTATTTTATTCTCTTGTGTCTCAAACAATGGAGGGATTGGACTGGAATTGAAAACGAAACGTTCACAGGCAATTAACTTCCGCTACAATTTTTCACAGTGTGTTTCTTCATATTCAAGTTTTTTTTTTTTTCTTTTTTGAACTTCTTGAAAAAAGTTTCGCGGGAGAGAGCGCAAGCTTCTTTTTTTTCAAAAAATTTATACAGAGTAGTGTGTCTGCAGTAAAAAAAAAAAAAAATCCTGTGACAGGGATCATTCGAGGATCAATTATTGGTTCTCGTGTGAATACGAGGCGACCATAAATAAAGTCAGGCGGCTGACTCTCAGCTGTCCGTTCGTACGATTATGAATTTTACATGGAAATGTCCGTTTCACCATGTCGATGGTGATCTATATTAAATCAAAGATGATTTACTAGCTTCGATCAATTAGCTTGTCGAACTTACCACGACGATACGTCGGTTATCGATATCGCTCGAGGCACTGTGCTTCCTACGAAGATGGAATTACTGGGTCCAATTACTTCGTGGCGATGCATCATGCCCGTCAACTTAGGTGTACCGACGTAAGCAGATTTTATGTGAATGTGGAAACACGCGAGCCGATTGAAATTTCAAATCTAGAAACGAGATTGTCACTCTCGTTCTTTCTACGTCGCAGGAAATTTTTAGTCTAATTGATTAATTACGTTTAATACGTTTATTAAATAGCATTCCTGCGAAAAAACAATGAATGATTTTTCAGAACAATGTGTATATAATTAATTTAATAAAATTCCTAATTGATTAATTAACAACGTCCATGACATTTAATAAAGTTCACAACAACTTTAAAGAATTTTTTTCTGCAGTATATACGTGGATATTCGATGCCAGCTAAATTTCATTTTTCAGGTATAGAAACAAAGTTCGCGGGCTCGAGCTGCAACGACCTCGTGACATCTGACGGTGCTGGCTCGACGATAATTAGTGGCCATTTTGATCAAAGAATTCGATTTTGGGATACCAGAGCCGAGTCTAGCTCGAACGATATTTTATTGGAAGGAAAAGTGACGTCGCTAGATTTATCTCGTGGTGAGTCTTTATTTTTTCTTACACGCTTTGTACAACTCTTTCGTCATAGCGGATAGAAAATGTCAAAATTTGCTTTACAATATATTTTAATCAATCGGTAAATTACACTGAAAGAAAAAGAAGATTGTAAATAAGGGAAATGTTTTGAAAAAAAATTTTGAATTCTAGTAATTAATAATTCTCACGAACGAGGAACCATGAAATTACTAGATGCAGAATTACGTACGATATTTCAAAGAGAACTACGCGCTGTTAAAATTTCATTCAACGAATCTATTAACATTCCATTAACATTCCGTGCTGCTTTTTGAAATATTCATATTCGGGAAACATCTGTTAAGTCGTCATACGTATTAATGAATCCGCCGGGAAGACGCGGACACCGTTTCATTAATTTCGGTAATGCGGAAATAGGATGCGGAACGAAACGATATTGCCGGAGACTATAAAATTCTGCTCGATTACATCGCGCCAGCTCTAATGCTTTTCCTTTATCATTCACCGTAATACATTATGTATACTTCCATTAAAGTATAATATACTATTCCTTAGGAAACGTAGCCGCTAGATTCACAATGAAACCGTTCTCGAACGCCTCCCCATAAGATTTATACGTCTTGAAAGGGAATTATTTACTTAGCGGATTCGTCTCGATGCATTTTATGCTGCAGTAAACGTATTTCCTTTTTCTCTCCTCTTTTTTTCTTTTCCTCTATTCGTTCTTTTTTCCCTCCTCCTCCTCTTCGTTCATTCGTTCTTCCTCTTATTTCGTTCTTTTTTCTTTTTGTCGTCGTCGTTGGAATAACAATACCACGCGACAAAAAAACCTCGTCACTCGAACGAAATGAGAACGTAATCAGCAATTGCCTATTATGTTTGCTCAAACAGCGTGGTCGAAGCCGTTCTGTGGCTAACCATATTAGCACAACCAATTTAACTTTAACATTAACGACATGCAAATTCAAGTAGCGACACCTTGCTTGTTTTCAGATGCAAATTACCTTCTCAGCTGCGTCAGAGACGACACGCTGAAACTCATTGATCTACGGATGAAGAAGATCATTGGATCGTTTAGGTGAGTGGTAATTTCACCCACATACGTACGATTCATAAGATAAAGATAGAAAAACAAGTGTGCATCTTTCGAAATTTCGCACCAAATTATTACCCGAACGATTAAAATTTCAAAGACAATGGAGGAGAATTTCGCTCGATTTTAAAATTTCTAAATTACCATCCGAGTGATTAAAATTTCAAAGACAATGGAGAAATTTGTATATCATGAGAATATTGTTCTATTAACATTGGATTCTGTATATGCTTAGCTAAAAGCTTAGTTGTTATTTCATTTACATTCAACAATTATTTAATTTTCGTGGAAACAACTTCTGAATCATTGCTTTGGCTTTTAGCGCCGATGGGTTTAAAGTCGGCTTCGATTGGACGCGAGCAGTCTTCAGTCCAGATGGCCAGTACATAGCTGTCGGATCTTCGGATGGATCCGTTTTCATTTGGTCTGTCGCCACGAACATGATTGAAACCGTGCTGAAAAACCATTCGTAAGTAATTCTCCACATGTAATTACCAGCGATCAATCAACGACGACGTGCTTGGAATTTAATTGTGTTTTCCTTTAATCGATTACTCAAACTTGGAAATTATTTAATTCCGATACTTTACGAAATAATGCCTTTCAATGACAGGTAATTAACCATCGAGGAAAGTAAATGATGCTTCTTGATTTTTAAGCGAAACAGAAGTTTTTCGATTAATTAACAATCCATGAATTAATCGAAAGTTTAATTGCAAGTACAGTGAATACAGCTTTCACTAGTGCATCCATTATTTACGTATTATGAATATTAAATGGTGATTATTAACCTGAATGAGTTGTTTCATTAAACACTCCAATTGTTAAATAGAGTATTTAACAGATATTTAAAAAAAAAAAAACGCTTTTGAAAGCTATTCCAATCTTCAGAAACGAGTTTTTTGTTATTAAATGCATGAAAGAGGAGAATTACAAGCCAGTATAAATATTAACGTTTCGTTAGCAATCTCGCATTGATTACAACCATTGGCATCAAATCGGGCAATCAGAAACAAACCTAATTCAATAGTACGAGTAGCGAGCAAACACAGCGTTGAAGCAACGATTGGTGATTCATGCTACCAATTCAAACTGTACGGTATAACCACTTACATTAATTTCATTGTGTGGTTTAATCGAAACGAACTCAGGTTGACGATTAATCGTACTAATCGCGTTTCTCCAGTTCGTTACTCTGATCTATCGTTTCCTGGATAAAACACTAAACAAACTATTTTCGAAGGGACGTCTTCAAGAAAGATTAACTGAGTTTATATATTGTTGGTTAACAATTAAAGTTGCTGCTATTAATCGTGAGATATTGAACGATGATTGTTAAACTGTTGTTACAAAATCTAATTACTATTTCATGCTATTATTCGGCAAATTATTTCTTTACTTGAATGAGAGTAACAGCGCGAATTTATGCTCTTATTTTCTAATGACACGCCTCGTCTGTTTTTCAGCGTTAATTGCTGTTGTTCAATGTGGAAAAGAGTAATTTAACAAAGAAGGGAATTTTTTTTTTGAATTTCGCATAATATTTTATGAATTTTATTTCCCAGTATAAAACAGAGTTGTGGTTCAAACCTATGTTTGAGGATTTTATAATTATTTTCGTACATTTACTTTATTAATTAATACTTTTAAATATTTTTTTCACTACTCTTCATAAAAATTCCAAGTCTCTGAAATTTCAGATTTCTCTGTTTTTTCACTCTTCGTACAATGATCGATACGTAGATAGTACGTGCTCATCTCCAAATACAAAATAACGCAAATTTATTTGAAGTTATTAGACATAACGATTCCAGTTAATTTTCCAAATAATATGTAAGGAAATATAATGTGAATAATTGTTTTTAATTTATTCTTGGCCATTCTATTTATTTTTGATGTACCGCGTTCGAAAAAATGGAGAATTAATCACTAAAATCGCATTAATTTCGCATCACCCTCTAAAAAATTAATTTGTTCTTAGAAGGAAGTTAAACACGTGTAATAGCAGGTTTCTCGGCCATTAGCCATTAATTCTCGGCATTAGAATGCAGAAAAATTAGCGGTAAATGGACGATACAGCGCAGTATATTTTAAGTGGTACGATTTTGGTAACACTGCTCTGTGTAGCTCTCGATTTATGGTTGTAATAAAGGCGACTTGAAGATGCTAGAAATTGCGTTCTGGAAGCAGAAAACGCGTAAATCGCCACGGTGCGTTATTTAAAGATACCGTGGAATAATCGCGCGTTTATTTTACGGGACACAGCGTGTGCTGGTATCGATACCGTTACACAATTTGCTGCTAAAATTACTACCGATCGATCGATTTTTACCAGACCGGTCTTTAAGCCGTGGATTTCTACAAATTACGTGCATAAATTTTCTACATTTTCTTCTCGCGTGTACGTTGTTGTTTCTTAACTGCAGGATTGACGAGAATTTTCCAAATTCTCATATAAATTTAGTTAATATAAATTCTACTCTTCTAAAAAGAAAAAAAAAACAAATTGGTTCACTCTCGACAGATGGGAATATTTTATTATGCAAAGAAACTTTTGTCCGTCGTTTCAAGAAATGTTTGAAGTTTTTCATACTCCAAATTAATCCCGAGATCTAGGAATCGTAAACAACAGAAAAATAATACCTCGAATTTGTACCTTGAATTATCGAAACTGTAATACATTTACATCAAACTGAAGATCGTTTTCACACAACCACTCCGTCCTACGTTATCGACACGCATCTCCATCCGCTGTTTTTCTTTTCACATTTTTCTCGATCGTCTCGATTTAAACGCACGCCAAGTTTGCCCGCGAAAGCACCAAACCGTTCATAATTGTGGCAAGCATCTTCGAGCGCAGTACACGTACTATCGAGCAGAGAAAACTTTACACACACGCGCGCGCACACATGCACACACGTTCGAGTGCATACATCCCCTAACCTTCGCCTAGTAAAGTGGAAAGGCGCGGAAAAATATTTCGGCGTGACCCGATTTCCTTCTCCGACTTTCTGCGGACACATCCGCCCATTCCACGTTACATCCTCTATGCACATAATATTTTTATACATTATTACACACACACACACACGCGCGCGCGCGTATGTATCTATATACACATAACTACGTAGTATGTGGGATACATCGTGATAGCGTAAATTTATACGATAGCCTGGATGCCAGCAACCTCTTGAAGCCACCGTGTCGGCTACCGCAATTCCAACCGTCGCATCGAACGAATATTCATTTTTCCTATATAATAAAATATACGGGGTGAGAGAAAAAGAGAGAGAGAGAGTGTGTGTTATGAGTACCGTCATGATTTAGGCGCGTGAGTGAAAGAGAGACGTGGGTTATTTCATTTATATATATATATATATTTTTTTATTAATATAATAATAGTTTTCAGTGAATCGAAAACTTCGCACACAGCCTTATTTTCTACTGAAATATTCTTTTGTCTCTTCGTTTAATCTCGTCTTGTTTTCATGGTATTACGTTCTTGCAGTGTTTGCAAACGTACCGCTAATTGTAAGTGATACGAAGTTTAGAGTATTTTGTACGTAGAAGCTCTAATGAGTACAATTGTTCAGCGGACATATAATACTTTTTGCAGCCGCGGTTTTGCAAGTGTTGCGAACAAAGTGGCAGCTTCCCGGTTTTCAGGCGAAGACACCGGATAAAAATACCGCGCGTACAATAGTTCGCAGACGCGGCAAAAAAGACCCGTTGCTCGCTTCGAATTTCCACGAGTCACTTTCGAGTCAGTTTCCGACCACATCCCTTACGCCACAAAGAAATTTCCCCCTTCGGTTTCCCCTTGATCGCCACTACGTGTCCGTTCTTTTTTTTCTCTCCTTCTTTCCTTTTTCTCTTCTTCGCCACTATTAAACAGGTTTCATATAAAATTATGAACGGTCTACGCCGATATGGCAATGTCATCGGACACATGCTTCGATCCGCCCAAGTATCCGACAAAGTTGCGATACGAAGGAAGGGGACCGGAAGCGAGGACGAAGAAGCGGGGAAGAATCTAGGNCCCAAAAAAAAAAAAAAAAAAAACGAAAGCGGACAGTCGGCTTGTTTTCCAAGCGATCACGAGCGGCGCGATCGTTTTCACTCGAATTTCACGGTAGACACATCGCCGGGATCCGTTCTACAATTATCCGTTCCTTCGCTTCCCCTTTCTTAGTCGTTGACCGCTTCGTCCTCGGCCTCCTCGAGTTTCCCAAGGACGCGGCCGAGGATCTTCCTCGGTGGTGGGTTTTCTATGGGAGAGCCCAGCGGGAGGCTGTGTGTAGTGCCGGCGTGCACCTAAGTACCGGTCGTATCGAAAAATAGCTTAAGCACCGGTCACGTAGAGAACCTGGTCCAGTGAGCCGGTCTGCGTGCGTGATTTCGCCGGTGTGTACGCGCACGTTTCGCTGTTATTACTTTCACTGTATCGCCGTGGTGCAGCTCGGTCGGGGAGCGTCGTCTCTCTCCTCATCTTCGGTCGTTCTCATCACCTTCGCTCTCCGTGTCTCTTCTCGTGATTAGGGATGGGATCAGTCCAATACGGTATGTACTTACCAGAGTCGAGTCGAGTCGAGTCGAGTTCGATGCCTCACGAACATTCGTTCCACGGGGGTTCGAGTATTATACAATCAACACACTCGAAGGTAAAAAATCCTCCAACCGATACAGCTTGAAATGTAGTCAGTTTGCACAAGCTGGTCAGTTTACACAACCCCTAGAGTGAGTAGATCCACTAGAGGTCTCTATTTCAGAGGTGTATGCAAATACACGCGCACGTCAGTCCGTACTTCAGTGTCCGTGTATTTCTACCACACACAGCTCCCGCTCGAAAGTCTCGGGACAATGACTACGTTTGTAAAATTCTCAAAGTACTGAATGATTACACTTTGTGCAGGAAATATTTTTCGCAGCTATCAAGACACAGCCGAGTATTAAAATACAGCTATTGAATGTAAAGAACGTGTGTGTAGAAGCGAAAAGATTTCGATTTCGATTTTCTACGAGACGTGTTTACGATGTAATGGGGGACAGCATGTTCCTGTCCAAATTCTTTTCTCGGGATTATGCTTACAATGGGAGAACGTTGACGTGTCGACACTGGAAGGTGAAGAACGAAATTATGCAAACGATAAGAAAGAAAAGAAATTTTGAAAATCGCGCTTATTAAACTGTTCGAAGCCAGTCGGTGTGTGAGGTACTCGATCCCATCTCTACTCGTGATCGTCGGACGTACGAAGGACTGGATCGCGATCGGTGTAATTCATACGTTGCGGCGCGTACTCGCGCGCTCAGGAATCTCCGCTCGGGACTAACTTAATAAGCGCCTCGCCCTTTCGCGAACCACCTCTCGGCCCCGTTGCTCGCGTCCAAGCCAACAACGTGCACGCCGCGCACAGAGAGATTCTACAATCCCGTGTATTTAACGTGCGCGCTCTCGAAAGTCGAATACACGTAGCCGCATCTATCACGGGTAACGCGTGAGATTCGGCCGTTTCGCGAAATCGTACGTAGCACGCGAGCCAATCTCGCAATGGATATGTAACCGCCAGTTAGATTCGAAGCTAACAGATTACCGTGGACGGTGCTCTTCTTATTTCCGTCGAATGCTCTGAGAACCAGTTTCGATGAAAGTCAAAGGACTGCGATTGAAAATAAGGAGGGAAACCGCGCTTCGTGCGTTCTATCGTTTCCTAATTTCGATCTCGAAATTTTGGACTTCAGATCGAACGTGGACTTTTGAATCTGAATTTGGATCTCATACGCTCTTTTTTTTTTAGATAATTTTAATAGAAATTTCAATTTTTAATTTTCGTTTAATTTTCATTTTTTCATCCAATGATGATATTTTTTGTAGATACAAAGATAATTCCCTGTTTTTAGGCTACTTTGGGAAGGATTAGTTTCCCAAAGCGTTTCTAGTTCTCTTCTAGTTCATTAATTAACCTTAAAATTGTTGACATTGGATAAAATTTGGATTTTGGACTGGACTTTCAATTCCATATAAATTTTTCGAAATAATTTTTAGCTAATTTTCATTTTTTATCGATTTATAACGATTTATAATCTCGTAAAGCATTATGCATTCAGAGGATAATAACGTGTGTGACATTTGTAGATGTAAAGATAATTTCCTGTTTCATAGAAGATGTATTTAGACCAGAGCTCTGTACGAGACGTGCCCGCGAATAAGATGAGCTTTCTCCATTTCGCTTTCTTCGTCGAGGAAATCAAGAAACTAATCAGACAGCCCTCAGGCGTGCTATTCTGGTCTCGTAGATCGTAATAGTAAATGGTGATTTTGAAAGTTCGATTGTTTTTAGTTCCTTCAACGGAGGAAATGTTTCCAGTAACTGAATATAGGATGTATTATGCCGAGTGATGTAACTCCATAAAGCGAGGAAACGTATAAAATGTCACGATCTGGTGAGAAATATCCGCGTAGAGAGAAAGGAAGCTGCATATACTCTAAGAAATTTCTTCACCCAAACAGAGTTTAATAATTTTAGATATTTCGGTCAGATCAATCGTATATACATTCACATCAATCATATATACACGATATATATTCCACATGTTTGATTGAATTATAATTTACTTGTTGCAGTGATGTAAAGCGATATGACTTTCCGTCTCTAATTAAATCGCATCGCGACTCGCTATCTCACTGCCTCACTATCTCGCTGTTAATAAAGATTTACACGCGCGTTTCGAATTTGCACGAATCAAATCATATTAGGAATTCAAGCAAATGAAATTATCAAATTTCTCATAACCATTCTCGTTTATCCGGCAACTATCGAATATTCTATCAGAGTACTTATGTTCGCTATTACGTCGATAAAAACCTCGCGAAAGGAACGCTAATAGCCACATTCTCGTTTGATCAGCATCGTCCCTGTCCGGTAATTAATGGTCTAAAATTGATAGCATCGTTATTTACATTTTAAATCAGCCAGCTCGTTCCAGCTAACTCGCTCCGTTTTCTACTTCACTCGATTCGTGATAACTGGTTCTTCCATCGAACAAGAAGAAAAAAAAAGAAAAGAAAAAAGAAAAAAACAAACATCAAGTTCACGCGAAACGCCGGGTTAAAAGCGAAATAATCCGCGGCGATGTCGTTAACTCGGGCAGCCAGAATGCGGAAAATGAAAGGAAGTCGCGTTCAGGGCACAATGCTTTTCCCATGTGCGTGAAGAGAAACCGAGATAGGGGAATGAGGAGAGGTATCATTCCGGCGAACGGGGCCCGGCGATACCTTGATTTGTATAACTTGTTATTAATAAATAAACGCGTAGCCAGGCGTAGCAACAGCGCGGGTTATTATTATTATCCTTTTCAGCGGTAAGTGACAAGCAACAACATCTCATGAACATTACTGCGCTATATTTCAGTCATGCACGCATTTATGGTGATTTTCTCTTGTAGTTTACGAGTGAATGGCTCATCGCGACAATTAGAAGGTATAACTGGACCCCTAAGGAGAAAAAAGGAAATAATTCGATTATTTCCTGCAACGATTCGCGTTGTATTGGTATCAATATCGAACGATACGACACTTCTCTGTTTAACACGTTCCGTGCCAAGCGATTTTTGCCTTTTGTTGTCGTTCAGGCCATTTGATATTTTGACTAAAGGTTGATATATTATCACACAGTCTTTCATTACATCATCAATCGATAAGTAGTTCTCTTGTTTAGAGTAGCTATCACATCGTGTACCACTTGTGGTAATATTGTTAGAAATATGGTGGTATACGTGGCTTGAAGATCAAGTTTAACGTGTACCACCGGTGGTACACATGGCACGGAACGTGTTAAGTGTTCACAGGGCTCTGTAAGTCTTGTTTCTTTCTCGAAATAGAAATCGTTATTGTTTCTCGTAGTTGCTTGGCGTTATCGCGGTGAGTAAAGTGCGAGTAACAATACGCTCATTAGTCACGAAGCCTCCTATAATGGTCAGGGGACCGTGATAAATTACGGACGCACGTTCGTTGGGACTGTAAAGCGTGAATCGTTTCACGCAAGCAAAACTGGCACTGGCGAGTGATAAATTAATCGGCCGTGTTTATGTATCGAACGAATAGTGTTTATGAACGGCTAGCGAAATGTCTCTAGTCACGTGTACGTGTATGCAAGTAAATAATTTCTGTCTCAATCTTCTGTATCCGTTATCCTCGAAGATTTACTTTCAACGTTATTATTGTCGAGGAATTATGGTTTCACGCATTCGCGGAGTGAGTAGTATTTCTGTACTGAAAATGATAAAACGGACTGTTTAGTACGATGTAAGCCGTACAGCGGCGCGAGACTCATACGATTGATTGATAACTATTTCTCCTTTTTTTTTTTTTTTTGTCGAAGAAGAGCAGTTAATATACCGTTTCGTTTCGAATAAATGAAGTAGTTCTCTCCGTGCTTCCGCGGCGAGGTAGCAAAAACTTGGGCAAACCGATCGATAATTCATCCCCGAGTATTTGAATAAATCCTCGTACAGAGGAATAAAACAAAATCGAAAATGGTCGAGATACGTGAAAGGTAAATCAACGGAAGACGAAAATTAGATACTTCCATACACACACACACGCGCGCGCGCGCGCGCGCACACACACACGTGTGTGTGTGTGTGTATACACATGAGATAAGCAGAGAAATCCAGATAACGATTTCCAGATTCTTGCTAGTTACATCTCGCCGGATAACTTGATATTTTTCCTTCTACACCGAAGCGAGTATACAACCGCGAATACGTAATATATTATAGTAACGCACGCAGCAGGGAACGATTGCGAAAGTTTAAACGTCGGAGCTACGAACGTAACGACTGTGTAATTAAAAAAAAAAAGAAAAAGATAAAAAGAAACACAGGTAAGAAACCTTGAACGTCAGCGTACAAATGGCTCGAAAATGAATCGTAGGAATCGCCGAGGTATCCCAGCAAAAAGGATATTCCTAGTTGAAACTGCCTGGAGGGAACTGGTCCACCGTCGAGATCGCCTAATTGCTAGGTAAATGTTGCGATCGGGGGTTTAATATCAGGCCTCGGTATTAATCGAGTATCGCTGGCCACACTTGAAATTATTGGGTCTGGCTAATTGCAGCAAATATAATATAATAACCGGACACCTAAATACAGTGACGAGCGTTAACGCTCGCGTTGCTTTCTTATTCAAGTCGCTTGTGGCCCTTTAATAAGCGTGTTGCCGATAACGCTAAAAGTTCCGGTAGTGAGACGCCCTGGCCGATTTACGGCGTTGCTTCACGACCGAGTAAATATTTACAGATGTCGTAAACGGCGATTGGTTCGGTGTATTCATAAATTTTTCGATCGGATCGATCGTCGTTATCGCCGCTGCGATGAAAGCTGCGCCGATATCCGGCGATAATTGTAACACCATTCCATTGTTGGCGATCTTCTTCCTCCTTCTTCCCGAGGTTCTTCCAATTTGCCCCGACGTTTGTTTTCCGATAGGGCGTCTGTTTTTGTTGGGTTTGCACGCTCCGTTTCTCGCAATATCAAACTTCTGTGATTTTTATTAAACTCGATGAGAAATCATTTCTTACTTCGAGAAAAGATAGTCGAGGAGCAAACCACAGGTGCCAAAACAAGAAACAAATTCAAATAAACAATTCGAACCCGTCCTCTTTACAACGATCCTTTAACACTAGAACTACCGACAGTTAAGATGTAGCTATCTCTACCAAAACCAGTCAAAATGATTGATACTGGTATAAGTAGCCATGATACAAAATTACTTTTATTTTAAATGAATAAAATAAAATTAAACTTCATTATATTAATCCTTTAGCTATCCCTGCAAAAGTCATTACATCATTGTGAAGAAAAAATGTAACATGAAGTAGGAATTTTAAAATAAAGTTGTCAGACCAGTCAAAATGACTGGTGTGGTAGTTCTAGTGTTAAAATCGGCTCGACGATTTCTTTTCATTCTCAAATTACGAGAATTAACAATTCTTCATCTAGTGTACGAATCCACGCCTTTACATTCGCCGCGATGAATTCACAGCGGTGCGCAAACACTGTTTCTTTCAACGAACATTGTTTTATCGTTCCGATAGTTCCCCAGGGTACCATCGATATTGTCAAGGAATTAAACAGAGACTTTGGTCGATACCGGTGACCAAAGGCGTAATGAAAACTCCGCCGATCTTCGCCCGGAGGGAGATGGTGTAAGAGATAGAAGGAGAGATAGTCGGTAAACGCGAGAGTCGGACGAACGGGGGTGGAAAAACAGATTACATTATATTGGCTGAATGTGTCGATACACGCGCGCCGAACCGTGTATACACGTGTACGTGCTTCTAACGATTTGAAGTAGTTAGGAAAAGCAATCTCGCTGGCATTCCCTGATGAGTATCAGACGGATTTCATTGTCACGTGGCCGGCGCGTAACGAAGCATCGTCCGAGATCAATTGTCCCGTGGCGCTCTTCTCGTTTAACTCGATTTCGTTTCTGGGGCAATGATCGGCCGGTCCTGCACGATATTATGTCATTTATCTTCGTCGTATCTTCGGAAAGGCCGAGCACCAGGGCGAGCTCTTTATCTGTTTTTCCCATTCCTGGGTCCCCTCGTGCCAGCAGCCGGCAGCTGCTACCGATATACATGTCAGTTCGACCACCCTTCCACCCTCGCGTTCCCTTCGTATTTCCCTGCCTTTTCTATCCTTAACAATTCACCAGCCACCCTCTCGCCCTCCCCCTCGCTTTTCCCTTTTGCTCGTTATATTTTCCTATTGACGATCAGCTCTCGATAGAAGCGGCTCTCTATCAACCGCGTATAGGTCCTTTTTTCCCTTTCTTTCTTTCTTTCTTCTTTCTCTCTTGCGGTCACTGGCATCGGTTTAACATTTTTTTCAAATGGGTCATCGCGCATCTTGCACGCTCCACGTGTTTCTTAAGCACGATCAGACATTTTTGGTTGTTGTCCTGCGATGATTTCCTAGACAGATCTAAAATGGCGTGTTTCGAAGGATAAAAAAATTTTTATATCTCCTTATATCTCCTAGTAGGTACCCTTTGATTTTTTCTTTTAGTAACAAAATATTTTTATACGCAGTAGTCCTACGATAGTTCTAGTTAGTTGATTAACAATTTTTTTTATAATTTTGAAAACTTGTCTAACTCATTCCACATCCGATGGAATCTCTTATCTCTTATTGGCGAATTTGTAATTTATTATTCACGTTCAGGGCGGGATTTCTCTGATATTAATTTCATCGTGCAATTTTGATCGGATAACGCTTCTCAAAAGTAACCTTAATGTTGAGATATTATAACGGAGCAGCATTAGATCTCTATAAATAGCTGTTATCAGTGCTCTTGGAATCCTAGCAATCCTTCAGTTAGCATAAATATACGTATAAACAAGCTGTTACGTGCACTGTTGCCACTTGTGAAATTCATTCGCAGGGGAATTTACTTTTACACGTTTAACGCCAGAATTGAAACATAAAATATAAAAGTTACACTTATACGGACTTTTAACATTGTTAATATTTCATCGAGTTGTTTGCACGTGGAATAAAACAGAAGCAAAATATGTATTGTTTTGTAAGATGTTTTGGTCTTCCAAACAAAATTTTCTTGTTACCATTATTGCAAATATAAATTGTTTTCGCGTAGCCGGTTTTGCATCGCAATTAATTTAAATAAAAAACTCGATATTTTGAACTGTTGTAACTTCGTTAAAAAAAAGTCTCACTTAGTCTCGTTTCAAAACGTAAAGTTTCTGTTCTGCACTATCCTGAATTCGTTCTTTTCTCTCAAGATATTTGACACGTAGCAAATGGAAAAGTGTTGTTTTCTTTAAAGAGAATTCTAAAAATTCACGTATAACTAAAACAATTTTATCTTTGACTAAACGCATCACGGTCTTGAAAATTAAAGCTTTTCATTTACGACAACTCCTTAAAGCTTGCTCTATGATTTTCTTTTTTTTTTTTTCATCATTTCATTGACAAAAGTCAATAAAAAAATCCCAACATTTCGATCATCTGATCTTAACGTTCGTAATTCGATAAAGTTGTACAGCAAGTTTTATCAGAGATCGTGGCAAAAGGCAAATTTAATTTTTAAGACAATGGCGGATCAAGCTGCGTGAAGAATTTTTTAAATATTCTTGCAAATAACTTGAATTTTTGAATTTTTACAATTTTTAACTTCTTTTTACGAAGTTACAACGTTTCTCATCGTGTGTTCAATTATGGCTCCTTACATGCAATTTTACAAAAAGTCATTCAAGCGAACTAAAAATGCATACATTGTAAATTTGCAAGAGCCAGAAAGACTCTTTCCGACTAGTTCGGTAGTTCTAGCGTTAATAGACACTGTTCTGTTCGTCGACATATAGCGCGTTACAGGTGCATGCGTCTTGATTATCCTTTGCGCGAGAGAATTCGAACGGCCATAAATTGATGAAAGTTAAACGGCAGCTGCAACGCCGACGGGGCCTTTTTCACGTTATAATTTACCTTAATTCCGTGCTTTCGGAAACAAGAAGCTGCTAAAAGGCTACTGTTACATGCTTATCTCTATCACAGCGAGCTAATTTCTATCATATTCCTACGCAATATCCTCATATTATATTCCTATCAGATTAGCATAAATCTCTCCTTCCGATACACGCCGTTGCACATAACGATCAAGTGGGAAGTTTTATTAACTGATAGATTTATCTCCGCTTCCTCCGTTAACTCCGTTCAACTGGCCTAACTATTGAATTTGCTCCATCACTTTTAATTTTTCATCCTCGTCAAGCGATGTCGTGACCGCGCTCAATGGTCACGTTTCTTTTTTTAACGAGGTCCTAAATCAGATCCTAACTCTGTCATTCAGTCTGCAATTATTTCCAACCGCGTTTCACACTTGTAAGAAAACAACGCACGGTGGCAAACATTGTAGTATACATTTACACTTTAATTTACATCGACTTAATTGAATAAATCATCAATACAAATTCTCCCGTTTAATTGAAATTTCCACTTGTTTGCGACAGAGTTTCATTCATCCCAATTTGTTGGAGAACTAACGTTTCTGCGCAAATTGAAGTTCATATTTTTCACCAATTCCACCCCTCCCTCCTTCCCCCCTCTCACTAATTATTTTTCGATTAATAAGAGCTCGCGATCGGATAAGTGGGTTCAATTGGCGAAAGTTCTGTTAATTGGGCATTAACTAATCCCAGATTTCAATAAACGGGAGTTTATCCACTCACAGTACACAGTAATTCGATTTTTCCTAAAGTTCTTCGCCGCTTCGCGATTTATCCGGAATTGTTCTCTGTTCGACAATATAGTAGCCTCCATAGTTAGAATCGAAAGCGAACGCTTAATTGGGCAGGTGTATTCTGCGAATTGTTGTCACTCGCTTTGTATCGTGCTTCACGCGACCTTCGGCAGGTTACACGATAAGGTAGCGTAGAGTGATATAGTCCCAATTCCAAGATTGGTGGGAATAGTGAAACGCTTAAATGAGGGAAAGTGCGGACGCTTAAGAAGCTATTGTAGAATTCTCAAATGAAGATTTATTTATCACATCTAAGGAAATATATTCAAAGTGTCATTGATTTTGATGAAATTTAGGATAAATGTAGTTTTCGAAAAAATATTTGATACGCTTCATCCACGTTGAAGGGATGAAAATTACCCTCAAAGTACGGACGCTTAAGTTGGGTTCACTATAACAGTTATTCTTCGTTGATTTGGGAGGAATCTTGGTTCCTCGATGCTTGTAGAATTCTCAAATGAAGATTTATTTATCACATCTAAGGAAATGTATCCAAAGTGTCATTGATTTTGATGAAATTTGGGATGAATGTAGTTTTCGAAAAAATATTTGATACGCTTCATCCACGTTGAAGGGATGAAAACTACCCTCAAAATGCGGATGCTTAAGTTGGGTTCACTATAGCAGTTATTCTTCGTTGATCTTTCGATTTGGAAGGAATCTTGGTTCCTCGATGCTATTGTAGAATTCTCAAATGAAGATTTATTAATCACATCTAAGGAAATATATCCAAAGTGTCATTGATTTTGATGAAATTTGGGATGAATGTAGTTTTCGGAAAAATATTTGATACGTTTCATCCATGTTGAAAGGGTGAAAACTACCCTCAAAATGCGGACGCTTAAGTTGAGTTCACTGTAGCAGTTATTCTTCGTTGATCTTTCGACTTGGAAAGAATCTTCCTCGATGCTATTGTAGAATCTTCAAATAAAGATTTATTATATCATCTAAGGAAATATATGAGTCAGTCATTGATGAAATTTGGTACAAATATAGTTTTCGAAAAAAAAAAAAATATTTGGTACGTATTTCTTTTTATCGGCAATCGTTTATGTCGAAGGGTTGAGAATTACCCTCAAAGTTCGAACTATTGTATTTAGAACTAAGACATAACCACAGAATCTCAGTACAAAGTTCTTTGCAACTTTATGGACAGTTTATAATTCCTGGAATCCTCCGTTGCAATCCTCCTTTTCTTTGCTGTTTGTCGGTTTATTTCGAATTTTTCTCCCATTCGCAAGAGTTTCTCTCCTCCCTCGTGGAAACCGGACAAAAAGGGAGACGGTTGCCAAACGGAAATAGACCTGTTAGCGTGTATCGCGCGCGAAGGAATGACAAAAAAGACAACCCTCAGCGTGGAGATGGAAAAAAAAAAGAAGACAAGAGGGCGGCAGGAAGTTTGTTCGCCAGCTCTCGGTAAACTAGCTCTAACGTGGAAATAATGCAGCGGCGTTTGCAAGCGCATCGATCTTCGGTATAAGTATTCACGGGATTCAACGGTGCAGCCGGCAGCCGCCGCGCGGCTTGATGCACCCGGGCAACCTTACATAGCCCCGGTGAAAGTGAAGTAGAACTCGAGGCACAAGCGGTGCGGCAACTTTAACGCTGGAGAATTTCGTTGCCGGTTTACTAAAACCGTGGCACAGTGTTCGATACACCGGTGAAAACGAGTTCGGGCGTGAATTCGAATCAAATGCAAACTCATAACCGTGAGGCGGGTTAAGTGAGAGAATTTGTGGTCAGCGGAATTCATTGTCACGCGATTCGGTCGTATGTACAGAGTGAAACGAAAAGTTTAGTCCGTGGCTATCACAGATGAATTCTACACGTTCGATTTGACGGAAGTGTTGCAGAATTGATCTTGACCTTGAATTTCAAAGTGAAAATTGCATTATATTTTGCTCATCACGAAGGTAAAAACTTTTCCAAGGAATCAAATTCTAACAGTTCTCTTGACAAATGGTACGAACGCATGCGTGCTAACAACGACTTTATGGTTTAGGTTTCACTAACATTTGATTTATCATAGTTGCAGTATCAGTGTAATAAAATTAACTGCTAATATTATTCGAAATATAAACATTACATCCACGAATATCATTGATCTAGTCAAACTTCATGTAATGTAAATAATTGGACGATAGTATGAAATGAAAATTGTACTTTTAATTTAATTTCAC